>JAOBAT010057654.1:9755-50172 GCA_026413305.1 Hydrozoanthus tunicans | reverse complement strand
CGTGTCACCTTCTATGCCGAAAATCGCTCTAAATTCTTCCTCGCTTATAGCTTCGCGCTCCGCCATGTTGTTTGTCTCGTAAAGACGCTAGTAATACTTTGAACACTTCCCTCTCCTCCCAAAAAAGGAAAACCTATGTCACATTTCCGGTTGGCCGCTTTTGGCCGCTCTGGGTGCGAAAGGGTTAATGAGGGTAAACATATTAACCTTGTGGAAGTCATCTAACATATGGCCCTCGGCACAGATCTTTGCGTTATTTAAAGTTGATTTTGTGGAGGGAGGAAAACCGGAGAACCCGGAGAAAAACTCTCAGAGTCAGAAGAAGATCGACAAATCTTAGCCCACGTGCAAACCCAGGATTCAATCCCGGGTCCACAGAGGTGGGAGGCACGAGCACTAACCACTCAGCATTCCTGACTCCTATCCTGACTACTCCTTGTGCAACCACAAATGTTAAGGATAAAAATGCTGGAAAGATGTGGCAATAAGATTTCCCTGTCTGTTTCTTTCAAAATTTTCTCCTCTGATACAATCATTTTTGTTTTGATGCTATAGAATGCCAATTTTTAACCTACAGTAGGTCACCACTTCAGTGAGCCTGATTTCCTGTATAATTAGCAGCAAGAGTTTACCAAATAAATGTTAAGTTTAACTACTTTTAAAACGCTTCAAATGTTTTATTCAAATCAAAAAGTTTTTTCAGGGATTTTCTATATAGTTTGATTTATGTACTTTTTGAAAAAAAATGAAAAAAGAAAAATTAAGGGCACTTTAAGTTTTGGATTCAAAAGTTCTTATGGGATGCATTTTTTAAAACTTATGGGAAATGTTGGATAAAGTTCTAATGCAAATTTAATTAAAATGTTGCTGTACAAACCTTGATGGCCTGGGGGTTGTGCAAATCATGTGATATACCACAGCAGCCTCATCTGGGTTGAACAAATCTCCAGTCTCTTCATCTGGGAAAAGAAAGCTTTATACTAGTTCATTTTCAAAACACACTCATTGCAGCAAAGCTACTTGAAAGAAATGGTTGTATTTAAGCTCAAAAAAAACTATCAATCATTTTGCACACAGAAATACCAGCTGGGCAGCTGAAATCCTTTCCCATGGGTGCGTTTTTTGTTAGCTTCCATTTTTTGACAAAAAGCTCATGCTCTTTAACACATCTTTTTTTTTACATCTTACAGAGAGACTAAAAAGTTCTTTTTTAAAATTGAACTGAGTTGACATCACCTTCATTTCTAATGAGCCTCACTAAAACTGGATATATATGTATAAACTGGATAAATCTTTTTTTCTTTCTCTTGTGCTTGTGTTTATGCTTAATGTCATTTGTTTCACCAGTGTGAACATCCATGAAACAAGCATAACCATAAGCATGTCATCACCAATCCACTTTGCACATGCATACTGTGCAAGACACAGTATTGAGGAGCTTGTTTGGGAATGAGTTGAGGACCCTTAATCTACAAGAGAGGTGGCTGGCAGTTCGCGTGTTGCACAATTAAGACTATGTGTTCAAGGACATAACAGGTCATGTTACATTTGCGAAGCCCATGTGATACAACCAAAACACTGATCATTTTGTTAATGTTTCAATATTTACAATAACATTATTACTATAATATTATTCAATATTAGTTAATCAACCCATATGTACCTGTTGAACAGAACTGCTCCAGTTTTCTCATCCAAGGCAGAGCAACACTGTGGACACCAGATGAGTGGGTACAGTGGTAGTGACTGGCTTTAACTGGGTCTGTATGAAGAATACTAGATAAATCATTCAATCAGACCCTACCCCTAATCCTAGGTTACTGAATAGTTTACAGGGTAAAGACCGGTACTAAAAGTGGCTACATTAGTTGTCAACTAATTTGATTGGTTTAGAAATAGTAGATTTGAGACAATAAATTATTAATAGTAGATTATGAGACCAAAACAAAAAGGCGAACACAGGAGCAGTCGCTTTGTGTCATTCCCTTTCTGATCACAATATTGAAAAATTTTTCTATAAAAAATGGTATATTCTCATTTTTATGCCATTTCAGCATTTTATACTAGTTGACCAGCTATCTAATGTACATTTGTTGTAAATCAGGCTTATTCGATTTCAACTGCAGTGGATGGTGGCTTGATAGATATAATTTATACCTTGCACATTTGGCGCTCAGTAGATATTCTACCACTACCAACCTCAATTGAAATAGAAGAAGTGTTGAATATTCATCACTTCCACAAATATACAAAATAATGTAAAATCAATACTAGTTAAAAGATACATAGAAAGATACAAACAAAGCAACTAGTAGTGAAAAGATTCAGTAAAGACCAAACCAGACAACAAGTGATTGACCAAAGATGTTCAATGGTTGTGGCACCTATTTCGGAATGTTTGCAGTGATGAATACTTGCCTTTGTAAAGAGTGATACAACGTTGGTCATCACACTCGGAGTCATCACTTGTTGGTGAAACAACTCTGTCAGTTTCGCTTCTTTCCTCTTCGCCAGTCTGCAGTGATGATTGAAGCTCAACACACTCATGAACAAACAGCGACACATCCAGAGATGGTTTTTGGTACAATCTACTTCTCTCATCATCCCAGCGGCTCTCCTGAAAATCAAGATTCTCATTAAGGGACAACAGAACAACAGTAGACTTGCATGTTTGAACAATAACTCTTTTTTGGAAGCCTTAAACAAGGTGAAAGGTAATTAACAGTAAATTGGTGGATTTATAAAGTAGAGTTATTTCTGTGTGAAAGCTTAAAGGCACTTCACAATGATTAGTCCCAGGGCTGGGTTATTCAAAGACTGGTTTAGCTTCATCCTTGGTTAAGCAAAAATTCATTCAAAACCCAATGGAAGGTTAAATGGTTTTTGCAAGATACTGTGAATATTTTGCCAAGGAAAACTTGTCATCTCCAAAACTACAGCTTAAATCGGTCTGTGCAAGGATGGCAACAAAAGCATAGATTAACATTTTAACCATGGCTCAGTGCAGCTACATTTATTGGGCCTTTGAACTAGGCCCATCTCACCAGAAACATATTATGAATTATAGGTACTTAAAGTGCCTCTGATAGCTGCTTTGAAGTGGTTCTAATTCTATGTGCTGTTATTCATGTTAATGACCCAAAAAGTATCGAAGCTGAGTCAACTTTAGTGGGAAAGAAGATCACCAAAACACTCAAGATTAAACAAGGGACTTCAGATTCAACTTCAGACATTGCTTAAGTATAGCATTGACTCACAATACAATCTTCACATCGAAGAAAGGCCCTTCTGAAAGTGACACGAATCAATCATGAAGTGTGTATGAAATCATTTATAAAATGAGCCAATGAAAAGCAACTACATACTTCCTTGCAACTCAAACAGCTTATTGTGCACTAATTTGCAGACTGACTATACCGGAGGTTTATAATGTCTGTGATGCTGGCTAGTCACTTATAGGTCACTGGCAAGTTCTATCACTGCATTGTGAGATGATTCATGATAGTTACTTTCTATGTACCAACCTGTTCAAAAGTCCCTCCTTTTTCTTCATTGCTGCCGTTCTCTAAAACAATGCAGTGAAACAGTCGGCCACTAGCTGTTGCCATGACAACCACTGGTGGTTTTGACTGAAGGCAAACAATGGAACATCCATCGAGGCCATAATTATCTTCAGTGGCAGGGCGCATCAATAGGGGACCAATCAGTTCATGGCTAATGGTAATAATAAAAATAATAATAATAGTAATAACAACAATATTGGTTTAATATCAGCACATCCTTGAAGTGACTCTTCATCTGACATAAAAATAAAATAGAACAAAACAAGTTACAATTCTCTAAAAATTGGTATGGAAAAAAATTAAAACTATCGAGAAAAGAGAAATGATGAAGTAGAATGAAACAATAGCAATAATTAATAATAATAGTAATGATAATAATAATAATAATGATAACAATAATAATGGTGATAATAATGACAAAACAACAACAATAATAAATAACAACTAGTGCCTGAAGGCAACTTAAATATCTAGTGAACTTGTCTTGGGGATTATTCATTACCAAGAGCCTTAGGCCTTTGAAAAGTGTTATTCCAAACTTTGTTGCATATTTTGTGTTTTTTGAACAGCATTCAATGCTTAAGTTTTCTTCTTCGAAACAACAAACAAATCGCATGGCTGCCAAATTGAACTATAGCCAGGATATCACATCAGCCTCCACCTATCAGAGCAGGGGAAACTCTATAATCATAAGTGGACAATTCTACTAATGATGATTATAGTATAATATCAACACTTACCCCTTCTTATCAAGTCTGAACAATAAATAATATATGTCATTGTTCTCCCTGAGAACAAGAACAGGATAAACCAAATCTGATTCACATTTCCTTTTTCTTAGGAGAGGATCTTCAATGGACGGCGCAAAATCAAAGGCAACGGAAGCCTCTCCCAGGGCAGCAGCAAAAATTGAAGAACTCTTGCTGTACTCTGCAGTGGCTGAAAATGGAACCCCAAGAGAAATCACTTGTTCTGGAACCTCAGGTTTTAAGATGTTGGTTATTCTGGAAAATGTGAAAGATAAAAAAGTCAATGAATTTACATTCAATCCATAACATCTGCAGTTACTCAAATTGAATTTCAGATGAGTGACACTTTTGATTCAAAACAAATTATTAATGTTTGAACTTCTTTTTGAACCAATTTATTCTCCACAATTTATTCTCAACTCATATAAGAAAATTTCTGCAGATAAAGTACCTGGTCTTTGACCTGACCAAATTCTGATTTTGAAAGGGAAATGGCTATTTTTGCCGGTCATATGTCCAATGTCAGACCATTATTTGCAGCCTTGTTTAAGTCACCAAAATGAAGCTTTTTAGCCACTGCTTCAAATAATTTTTTTATAACTGGTCTTTCAGACATTTGACTGGTCAAGAAAAGATGTTGTTACCTGATAAATCATAAAATTGGCCAGACCTAAGTGTTTTCGTTTGTACAGTATTAGAATAGGGCTACAGAAAAATGGACGGTAATTCTCAAAAAAGGATCTTTGTTCACATTGTTTTTTTCAAAAGTTTTGTAGTACCTTCAAAAGGGATTGAGGAATGATAACTTCAGATTCACCTTCAAATAAGTAGCTCAGATATTTGGAAAAATAATATAAGAATTTCTGCAGATAAAGTACCTGGTCTTTGACCTGACCAAATTCTGATTTTGGAAGGGAAATGGCTATTTTTGCCTGTCATATGCCCAATGTCAGACCATTATTTGCAGCCTTGTTTAGATCACCAAAATTTCACCTGGAGTAAATATTGTATAAGAGGCACTGACAATTTTGCATCATTTTCAATGCATATGCATTTAAACTCCATATTAGTTTACCAATTTTAAAAACACACTTTAGACACCACAATCAATAAAAACTCTTGCAAATACCTAAGTTCGTTGTTTGAAGTGAGAACAGCCAAATGTGAGTCAGACAAACTGCCTGGATGCCACTTTATATCTTTGATTTTTATGGTTTGATGTGAAATGAAGAATCTCTCATCCACTTTCATTGTTCTATAGAGAAGTTATGATTCAATGGTTAGTGTAAAATATTACAATTTGATAAGAAAATACAATTATGCTGTTAACTTGTTTTAAAACACAAAATTGTCTATAATTGTTAGTTTATAGGGCACATTTTTTCAAACAGCTTTGTCGAACTGAGAACAATGATGCGAAAGTTTAAGAACTTGGATAAAATTAATACTGTTTAAAATTAATCTTGTTGTCAAAAGCATCTTTTTCTCAGGCATCAGTGCAAAACAAATTGAGAATTGAGAGTTTAGTTTCATAAGAACAATTATAGTGATAATAAAGATAACTAATAATAATAATAATAATAATAATAATAATAATAATATGATAATAATAAACTGTTCCTTGGGATAACCAAAATTGCAGGCTTAAATGTGAACAACTATGGCAACATCACTAGTGAAAGATTCAGCCAGAACCTTCCTATCACTAGTGAAAGCTAAAAATAGAGGTAATGAATTTAGAGCGTAAAATCTAAAAGATCTTTATCGCTGGTACATTACTCACATTTAAATCAAATTATGGATTTTTACCTGCAGTTAATTTTGTCTTTTCCATTTTCATATTCAGCATACTTTCCCCACTTTTGTGGCACCTCGATGACTGTGATGCCATGGTCTCCCACAATTGCAATGTATTTGCCCGCTACACTAAACAGCAGGGTGTGCACTTCAAAGGCTGGTGTACTGGTACAGAGGAATGCCTTACAAGAGAATAACAAAACCCTGTAAATTTGTCGTTCCAAAAACTAGTTTGTAAAAATGTTCTTTTGGCTTCTCAATCCTCGCGAACTTCGAATTCATGTACCAAGAACGTTCTTATAAGTCCCCCTCTCTATATAAAATGAGCTCCCCCCTGCCCCCCCGCCCCCCATCCCCCCCTAATCTCAACATAGAGGCTGGTAGGAGCTTATAAGCTCCATCTCCCCAAACATTTGTTTCTTAGTTCAAACCTATTTTTCATAATTAACGCTAAGTGAGAACATTAGTAACCTGCTTCTTTCGGAAACTGTAGCTTACCTGAAACTTGTTTGCACGATCATTTCGAAAGTGCAAGTTCTTCAAATTTGTTGTTAGTATTTGTCTCTTTGAAGCATTCCAAATGAAGATCTCTCCTTCTCTTCCAGCTAAAATATTTTTATGCTTCTGATCAAACTGTAGAGTTTCTATAAACTGTTCTCGGTAGTTTTGGAAAATCGCATGTTGGGGAAGACTCTCTATCCAACTTGAATTGTCCGCCATTTTGTTTCAAAGCCCTCGATGTTGGCCGTTGTGGCCTAGGTACTAGTCGCTCCGCTGGCTAAGAAATTCGCGGCTTCGTGACTTCCGCGTGGAGCTGTTTTCAAGATGGCGGCTGAGGTTGGTTGTAAGAACCTTATTGGTGATTTTAATCAAATTTGTTCTGCTTTGATCTCTTATTTCATTTTTTATGAAAATAACCAGTTTTGATAACGTAGCCATTTTGTATCTGCAGGTCGCCGCAATTCTTAAGAAATGCAGCAACAATATAACCACAGCTAGCACAAGACAAAGAATCCAAACATGTACGGAAATTTTGGTTCCCTGCATTTCTCGGGAAGGTAACTTCATTTTAGTTTTTCGAATACCAAGAATTAAGTCTTAATTTATTCTAGAAAGAAAAAATTACGGGAACGGATTTGTATAATTGTTATTGTTTTGAGAAATAATGAGCGCAACAGAGTGGAAATCTTTACTGTGCACGTGACTTCTTGGTATTTAAAATAACTTTTTTTATGTGACCGGTATTCATTTTCAGTCCTACGAAAGTTACTGCCAACGGTAATAAATCTTTAGTATTGTATAATAAAGATTAATTTATTGGCAGTGATTATCATTTTTTTCCTGGTTGCTCTGTGTGAACTTATCTATGACTGTGGTCATTCTTTTACTTTCAGGACCATTTTTTTTCTTGTTGCACTTTGCAACCTTCACCTATATTTTCTAGGGACTTACAGATCAGATGTGTTTTAACTGTTAGTAAATACTTCTAAATGTTAGCTATTAGGGTAAGAGTAGGATATTTGTAAAAATGTTAGTACAGATTTTAGTGCTGACCAAGGACTATTGCTAAAACTGCTAACATTAGTAGTCACT
Source organism: Hydrozoanthus tunicans (assembly GCA_026413305.1). Classification (NCBI taxonomy): domain Eukaryota; kingdom Metazoa; phylum Cnidaria; class Anthozoa; order Zoantharia; family Hydrozoanthidae; genus Hydrozoanthus; species Hydrozoanthus tunicans. Next base: position 42,470 of record JAOBAT010057654.1, on the reverse strand, counting down.
AAAAATGGGTATAAAGGGTCAGAGGGCTTGGCCCAATATGTCTCAGACACAAAGTGCCTAGTAACTAGACTGGTATAATGACTGGAATTCACAGCACTTTATAGATCTGATTTTTATATGATATAAGATGCAAGCACACTGGTAACCTGTGACCAGTATCAATTTATGTTAGTTAAGATGTGAGCCATTCATAAATATTGATAAAATTAACTTTGTTTTTCAGATTTTAATGAAGCTGCTATCAGATTTGTTTTCAAACTGGTTTTTCAGACACTACACATTTACAGGTATTGTTACCCCGAATTAAAATTAGAATGTTTGAAATTGAGTGAGGCCGAGTATGCTACAGTAGTTTGGTATAATCTTCCAAGCTTTCGACGATGCACGGGATCATCAAGGAATGAAGGTAGAATCATTGGGGTGGAAAGTATATTGGGCAAGGTGTTGGGCTATATAATAGAGTGTCAGTAAAAAATGGTTCCATGGCTGTATAGAAATACTCTAGAAAAGTTTGGAACAATAGCTCTATGCTGAACAAAAATAAATTTAAAATTAAACATGTCAGAGATAGGAAGTAAATGGGTAAATAATAAGAAAGATAGATAAAAATCAATCAATCAATAAATAAATAAAATTATTAACATAAATAATAATGGATAAGTGAAAACAAATAAACAAACATAATAAACAAACAAATAAATAAAAAATCAAATTAATCAATTAATCAATCAATAAATAAACAATCAAACAAATAAACAAACAAATAGACAAATGAAGTTGTTAACATTAATAATAAATGATAAGTTAAATAAAATAGAAATAATAAAACAAAACAAGAATGATAATTAAGATAGAAATAATACAAAAACAATTAGATGAATCAAAATAAATTGCTATTAAAACAGAATGTCTTTGAATTCGGCACACTCTTCTCTAGAGTTGATTTCTTGCTTGAGCTTTCAAATTTTTAGTGCTTCTAGAAGGCAAAAGTTTACAGGGCTATTTTTGTTGTAAAATTTTATTTTTGCATTTTCGTTGATCCCCTGGCACATAAGTAAATGTTTGAATACAGATGATTTGCTGCTTCATTCCTGGATGATGCCAGAGATCGGCGAAAGCCTGGAAGGTTAAACTAAATTACCATACAATACCTGGCCTTGCTTGATTTTGAATATTCTATTTAATTATAACACCATGCTACTCAAGGACTACATCCAACGTTACTCTAAAATGTTTGTAAGAGAAATATATATTTTGGCTAACTGGTATGCTGTTGATAGTTCTTACTTAGTGATTGTATACAATAATGAATGTTTTTCTTAGTTGTCAATTTTTACTTTGCAGAGATAACCAGTCTCGTAAAGCTGTTGAAAAAGTTGTAGAAGTATTAGCACAGAAACATGGTGAGAACCTCAAGTCAAAAACTACTATAACTTTGTTTGAATGTAGAGTTTTACACTGTCTAATATTTGACTCTAGATACTGTCATTAGTTTTCCCCGGAACTTAATAAATCTTGTGAATGAGATATTTTAAACCTTACTTTGTGTGCTAGCTTTCAAGTCAAAGGTTTCAGAATACATCAGTTTGTTCCAAACCACTTGTTGTAAAGCTTATAAAATTTTATGGAATAACTCATTTATTACAGGCATTAAAGCTGTCCAACAGTTCTGTGTTGTTTTCTCCTCTGAAGTTGAACAGTTCATCAAGTACTCAGCCCCAAGGTGAGTTGTTGTAACTCAGACCTGCCAACCTTGAAAGACCTGAAATTTTGCAAGATCTCAGTTTATACATAAAAATGGGGATTTTAGAGGAAAATTTAAAATTAGACTGCATTGAAAGCAAGAAGACAAGGAGTTATGTTCCCCCAGATTTTATTCAAAGAAATTTTAATTTTTATAGGCCTTACGCATGTGTGCATCAAACTAGTCAATTTCACACCCAAGTCTTGTATTCAAGAAATAGGTGTGAGCATTTTGCATGTGCAAACCATGTTTGTGAAGGAATTATTTTCATTTGTGGACCCACTGGGTTTTGATTTAAGAAAATGTTCACACTTTCATGATTCGAAAGCGAGGCTTGGGAGTGTTTGACGAAAACATGATAAGGCCTATTCAGATTTACGAAACTTCACTGTAATAGAAAAAAGTGCTGGAAGTTAATTGCAACCTCTTGTCTAAAGCAGTGAGTGTCTTAAAAGGATTTTGTGTTAACCTATTTATCATTAAACATCAATATTATATTAATTTTCAACTCTGGCAAAAGTTGCTTGAATTGGATGCCAACTCACAAGAACTTAAGATTATTTTAGGTGAAGAGTATGAGTCAGACATCAAAACCATTATTTTGAATTGGCAGGTATTTTTAGTTCTGTTATAAAAAAGGAAAACACACAATTTTTCCTTTGTTACTTTTTTTAAGCTTCAAATTTTGTTCCATCAGTACTGTAAATAGTGGAACCTGTCTGGTGCTGCTCTGTTGGACAGGCATTCTGGTTCGCAATGTGTTTGGACAAGCCAAGTTATGCAAGGGTGATGAATGGCAGAACTTGGTTAAGGCTCAGAGCTTTGCGACATACGGAACCTTGTCTGCTGGTAGTACGGTTGTTTGTTCTTCCGCAAGAAAAAAGTTGTACAGAATCTGGAAGCAGGTACCAACATTTTATACTGGAGTTCTCATGCAGAGTAGAAGAATCTATATTTAAAAGAATAACAGAATCAATAACTTCATTCATTCTGCTAAAAACTTTTTTTTCATGAAACTTACATATCATAATTGTTCTAGTTTAAAAGCACCCCTCTAATTTAAGTGCCAAACAACTGAATAGTTTTGTGTTTTCCCTCATTTCTAGCGCCATATTAAAAGATTATTTTTTCTGGCGCCAAGTCTTTAGAGGAAACTTTTAATCCTTTTGTGTTTGATAATTCTAATCAAATTATGTCCATAATTACTTTGGGAAGTTATGATAACAATCTAAAAAAACAAACAGCAAACCAAAAGTTTTGTAATGTTAGTAGTGAAAACAGCAGTGCCTATTTCATGTCCACAGCCACTTAAGTGGAACAACTGCATAGATGTCATAAAATGTTGTAAGTTTCACAGCACATTCTTCGTAAACAAATTTGAATGGGTGTGTTATTATTTGTCATGATTTGAATTATTTTTAGGTAAGAAACTCAAAAATATGAGAATCTATTATATGTCCTTGAGTGATGATGTCAATACGGATATGGCAAAAATGAAAATAGTATGATTTTGTTTTCATTCTTCGGACATTCTTACCTCGTCAGGAATGTCAGCAAAACGACCTCTTTCACAACAATTAAGCAAGTGTCTCTTTTACCGCAAGAATTGCTTCTCTCTTGTTAAAGTTGAAAATTTTTAATTTTTTGTCCAATTATTAAGCATCCCTCCAATTTAAGAGCCAATAAAATACGAAATTATTTTTTCTGGCGCTTAAACTTAAACAACTACGGTAATGCACGTGTGACTTAAGTAATAAATGAGACTCAAAACCTGGGACCATCTGCAGTTGTAAACCATCCTTCCATGAAGTCAGCAACTTGAAGGGTACAAAAAATCAAAGACAACACCAGAGCAATTCCTCTTGATATGTAACTATTAACACATTGTCAACAGTTACTATGACTTTCTGTTTAGTCAACTTTAACCCCTTCACTACCAAGGGCGGATATTTTTGTCCTCATTTGCATCACTCAAAGACATATATTATCATATCTGTCCTCAAACCAAACACTTCACCCATTGGCTGATTGCTCAAATAAAACCACATCACATACTCTGGTGGCTGAGAAGATCCAAAAAGGCTGCCGGTCTCTGGGTGGTTAAGACCCTGGTAGGGGAGAAGTTAAAAAAAATCCTGAACCTATCTGGTCATCATCTGAAAACCCTACTAACAATAATTTATCCCTAAACAGAATAAAGCAAGTAACTCTAGCTTGCTGTACTTTGCTTTCTTTTAGAAACTTTTAGTATGTGTAATTTACATTTTTTGATCATAATCTTGTGTAAATAGCAATTGTTTAATAAACAATTTGTTTCAATTATTTCTTTTAGATTCCAGGAATTACACAAAAATTTGGTGAAGCAATTAATTCATTGGAACAGTCTTCAGTAAGTCTGTTAAAATTTGCCTTTATCCTGGTCTTACTTGGTTAGATTATTCAGTGAAAATACTGTAGTTTTTCAAGTTTTATTCTGAGCAAATTTTCGACAAAACTATTCACCATTTAAGAAAAAAAAAGTCAAGTGAAAAAGTAAAGTTTTTGTTCAATTTTTTTTATCATTATGGGTTTCAACATCAGAGTGATTAGAACTTATACATGTGGTGTCATTGATTTGTGAGTATAGCCCAACTTCTCATACACAGACGCATTGCTTACAGTACAATTAGTCTGATCAATATTGCTCAAAGCCATAATATTTTTATTAGTTTATATTTTTGCGGCTGCTGTTGCAGCACAAAAGTAGCCACTCTTCCATTGTCTGTGTAAGTAATGTAGGCAGTGTTAACATCAGAAAATGTTTGATGTATGCCTGATTGTTGAAAAAACTTGGCAAACATTCATTGGATAGTTTTGCTTTAGCTGTCTCCCTTTGGCTGAGTTGTGATTGTTTGGCATAAACCAATAATTGAAATATCAATATGGTTATACAAGGTTAAACGGTAGTTTAAAACAATTGTTTACAACTATAAAGTCATCTTCAGGTAAAAAAAAAGAAGAAGAAGATGATGACTTTATAGTCAAAACACTTGTTTTAAACTACCTTTTAACTTTGTATAACCATTTTTGATATTTTAACTTATTTGGCTTTTTTTATGCATCCAAACCAATATTAATTGTTTGTTGGAAAAACTTGGTTACCATTTATTGGATAGTTTTGCTGTCTGCCTTTGGTTTGATTTTGCTGTTTGACTAACAGAAACAATTTGTTTTTCTTTTTTCTAGTCGCTTTTGAGCCTCATTGGTGTCCTATTCACATATTGCTCCAAGAACAAAGAACCAGAAACTATTCAAAAATACAAGGTACATTGATTATCAAGTCAGTGGATATCTTCTTTTTGGGGTTTTTCTCCAGGACTAGACTTTTGCATACTTCATAGTATTTACATTTTTACTTGTAAGTATCTGCCTTATCTATCCTTGATCCCTACCTCACACCCTGAATATCTTCCCATCAACTTCATACCTATCTGCCTCCCTCCCTCCCTCCCTCCCTCCCTACCTACCTACCTACCTACCTACCTGTCTGTTTCCTTTCTTAACTACCTACCTCCCACCCCTACTTCCCTCTCTCCCTTTCTACCTCTTACCCTCCTTACCTACCAACTTCCTTCCCTCTCCCCCCTTCCTCCTACCCTCCCTACCATTCTACCTTTCTCCCCCCTTCCTCCTCCTTCCCCCCTCTATTTCCTTCTCATTCTCCTGCTCATTCTACTTGCTTATCTGCCTACCTACCTATTTTCTTCCTTTCCTATCTATCTACCATCCCCCTCCCTACTTCCCCCTCACTCTCCCTACCTCCTACCCTCCCCTCTATTTCCTCTTCACTTTCCCTTTCATTCTACTTCTACTTTTCTCCCTACTTCCCTCTCTTTTATGCATGTTTTGATCACTATAAATGTCCTTATCAGACAACCCTTCCTGAAAACTTAAAGATATACAATGAACCAATTGCAATGTCTTCTAACTTCTTTAAAAGTTTCTTACTGAGAGCTAAAACTAAAAAACCTTTAGTTTTAAGTTGAAAGCTGAGGACACATAGACTTTTCATTCCCATACTGAAATGGTGACATATGAAATAAATTTTTCATTCGAAGTTAAAAAATTCTTGGTCAAAATATGCAGTTTTAAAATTAATAATCATCTGTTTCTTTGTTACAGAAACCATTCGTTGATATTTATGTCAAAACCGTCCTTGCAACAAAAGCTCGGCCAGAAACTTATGTTTTGGTTAGTCATCTTAAATTTTTTGTGATGTCAAAAGTATTATCTCAATTATTATTAATTATTATTGTTATAATCATTGTTATTTCTAGGTGCTGGAAAACATGAGAATGACATGTCTGTTCAATTGCCATGTGGTTATGAATGCAGGTTGAAAAATACCAGTGTTGAATTTTTCTGTTGGTAATGTAATAATATTGTTTGGTTTCAGAAAGCAAGTGACCGTCTCGTCTGCCATCTTACTCATGAAGACTTCAGTGAAAACATCATGCCTGCAATACAGAAAGCACTTTTAAGAAACCCCGAGAATGTTCTTGAATGTATGTACAGCATAAATTATTGTTTTGCTCTTTTTGTTCAAAGAGATCGACCAGGAAAAGGATATTAGTTTTGCATACATAACATTATTATCTTTTCAGTTACTACATGTAATATGACTTGTAAATTACAATATACTGGCTGAGTAATTAAAACAACAAATTCTGTCCCCTCCTTTGTTGCAGGCATAACACATCTAGTTGCTTCTGTGTCAATTGATCTCTCCAAGTACGCCCTTGCCATATGTAAGAATGTCTCAGGTAGGTGAAGCATCAGGAAAATATCTGTTGTAGTAATCTTATTTTACTAGAGTAATCCCTTCAGTACACAAACTGCTGGTATCAACAGGACCCCTAGTTTTAAAAAATTCAAACATTGCAATATTAAAGTTAATAATTATTGTTATATATATTAAAACTTCTATTAATTAGTTTACAAATTAAGTATTTCTGAGATGTTGATACGAAAATGGTCTCACACTGGATCAAATTAACCTGACCCTGAATGCACAGGTCCTTTGGAGCTCTGCCCTGACCTTCATTAAATCAATTATTACAGCAATTTCAGCTAGCCACCTCCGCAGGCAACTCTATTTATTTTTACCGAACGGAATGAAATCACCGAGCAAAGCAAGGTGCGAGTGGGGGCCTGAGGAGAGAGAAACTCCTTCCTCCCTTTTTTTCTTTTTTCTCCTCAGGCCCCCACTTGTGCCTCGCTTCACTCTGTGACTCACTCCTGGCCTTAGGCTCATAATTCTCTTGGCTTTGCCGTTTGGTAAAGATAAATAGAGTTGCCCGCTGAGGAGGCTAAATTTCAGCCACACTTTAGTCTTTAATTTGTAGCTACAGCTGGAACTACCATTCAGAAGTTGCCCCCACAGGCTGCCCCCACATGCAGGGGTTAGCTAACGCGGTCACACCCCTTTCCTGTAAATTTGTAACATTTGTTAAAAGTAATAAAACTTGCAGAAATATGATAAAAAAATACTGTTTACAAATAAGAAGATAATAGTTAAGTAGAATGACACTCTGTTAGTGAAGAATTGAGTGTGTAAAGTTTTGCATTTTTAAGAGTTATTTGCATGTAAATCATTAAAAGATTTTGCTTCACTAAAAAAAGGAACATCTTGTCAATTTTAGTCCTCACTCCTGGTTCATGCAGGTTGTTGGCACTGTTTCTTAAAGTTTTTTAAACCAATTCATTTTTGGTGCTTTTCCCAACAGGCATTTGAAAGTCATGAGTGCTATGTGCATTGCACGGCTTTACATCAAAGGAAGCCATTTGAGATTTCTTATAGGTTGGGCTGTTTTCTGTGCAAGTGGTTGCAATTTAATTCTTTATTTGTTAATTACTATCTTTATAATTTGAACAGCAAACCTTCATATCAAAGATGAAAATTCACAGAAGCAGGCAGCAACCTTGATCCAGAGTCTTGCACATCAGTGCAGTGACCCAGAAACCATTAAGGATCTAATCAAGCATTTAACTGCTGTTCTAAATGGTAGGTTTCCAATTAATTTTATGTTTGTGTTTGTATAATTTGTGTGAAATGAATTATTCTGGAGTTCTGAATAATGCAGGGTTTGATGGGGCCCTGGAAATCCTGGAAAACCCTGGAAATTTTTGAAGGCCTGGATATCCCTGGAAATATTTTAAAGTCCTGGGACATTTCATAGATTTTTATTGAAAAAACTAGATTTGGTAAATGATGCATTTTTTTGTCTCAATAAATACAAATTTTTACAACATTATTACTACATCGTTGTTTAAACAGACAATTCAGACTGTTATGATTTTTGTTCCTGGTTTAAAGAACCCTAGAAAAGCCCTGGAAAATCCTGGATTTTTGAAATTCTAAAGGTGTACAAATCCTGATAATGGTACAGGGCCGAACAATGGTACAGGGTGGAAAAGTCTTCCAAAAATTTAATAATAGTATAGCCTGGGTTGCTCTGATTTCATTTGTGTTTTGGAAGCTCACAGTTTATGTTGTTTTACAGGTTCTGAAGGAAAGTTAACTGTCTGGAGTGACAGAGTTGGAGTTCTTGAAGGTGAAGTGAGATGAATTTAATAATTGTGTAGGGAATAAAAGTTTTAATAACTAGAAGTAATCATAAACAGTGAGATGCATTTGACTTATAGCAACATATTTCTGAGCCTGCTTGTTACTGTCTTTATTGTGAATGTAATGATTGCTGAATATTGCCAGAATTCTTTACAGTTGTTTGTCAGTCAGTATTATCTTTCAATGATTGAATTATAACTTAAACAAAATAAATAATAATACTTAACTTGATAATTTCCATAAGACGTTGACAACAACACCAGCAAGAGAGCTTCAAACCACGCTTGGCTGCGTACGTCCCCAGTTTGATTGTCACCTGTTGTTTTTTTGCTTGCTAAAAAAACTTCCAAAGAGGTTAAAACTATTTTTTTTGCCATTAATAAGTTTTTACTCCTTAGATGTTTTAAAGACCGAACAATCAAACACAACATGCTGAGAACGTGCTAATGTCATACAGCACTTATACTTTCGAAAAGGCATCCAAATCGGTAAATCTTCTGGTTTGACACCGTTTTCTGCATGCACAGAACAATATTTTCCACAGGCAACCCAGTAGATTAGGAAAAGGTTCTCCTTTCAGGGGAATGTAATATTTTTAATAGTAATGATAAAAATTTAGTAATAAATATGACTTTATCATTGTTCCACATTATTGTTATTGTTTAGGAATTGGAAGTTTAGAGTTAAATTCTGTGAGTGGTTCATCATCTATCCAACGGTTGAGTGAAGTGGTTATTAATCAGTTGAAACCATATCTGCAACAAGAAGGTACTGTAAATTTTCAGTTTGGTTATTCAGGGCTAGAAATTTCTAATGCAGTTAAAATGGTTAGGTACTAGTTTTGAGATTGTTCTCCCATACAGACATTTTAGCTTCTTTCAATGAGGACCAAAGAACCCTTTAAGGCCTCATAATAGTTGTATAAATGAATACTTAATGTCATGTGAAATTTGTTGTTCAAAATGTTCGTATGACTGTTTTTCTAGTCTTGATCAGGTCCAGAACATCTTCATCCAAAAATTAAATCATGTATGGTAATACGATCCTCAGTAACCACTCAAAACATAAAAATTTGCTTGGCAGTAAGTTGCCTGGTGAGGTGATCAGAGCAGTGCCATTAATTTCTTTCGTATTTTATCGTTAGTTCATGAGGGAGCCTTGGTACATGCTTTACAAGTACTCAGCCTATGGTGTCAGCACTTAACAAACAATGTACCAGTGGAATTAGTAGATGCATTTAAGGTTAGTATTTTTTTACTTTTCAGCTTGACGTTTATCCCTTGCCCAATTCCCAGAGCTTCATCTTTGGGCCAGTATAGTCAGTGGCAAATGGAGCATTGTAGAACAATGCTGGCCCAATGGCCTGAGCTCAGTTTCGGCCAATATAGGCCATTAACATATATAGGCCTGAGCTCAGTTCATTCATCATTGGCCCAGTATAGGCCTTTGACAAATAGCGCATGGTAGCCAAATGCTTCCCAATGGCTTGACCTCAGTTCATTCATCATTTGGCCAATATAGATTATTGACATATCGACTGTGCCATATACATCAGGTCAGTGACATATGGAGCTTCCTGTATTCATCATTGGACCAATATAAGCCTTTGACATATACACTGTGCTATAAACATCATTGGGCCAATATAGGCCATTGACATATAGACTGTGTTATATACATCATTGGGCCAGTATCGGTCATTGACATATGGAGTGTGATATATTCATCATTGGGCCAACATAGGCCATTGACATAAAAAATTATACACTGTGCTATATACATCATTTGACCAATATAGGTCATTGACATATGGAGCTAAGTTGCTATAGTCATCATTTGTCCAATACAGGTCAGCCACTTATAGACCATGCTTTATCCATCATTGAGCCAATATAGGTCATTGACATATCGAGTGTGATATATTCATCATTGGGCCAATATAGGCCAGTGACATATACACTGTGCTATATACATCATTTGACCAATAAAGGTTATTGACATAGCTTGCAGTATTCATCATTGGGCCAATATAGGCCATTGACATATAGACTGTGCTATATCCATCATTGGGCCAATATAGTCATTGACAAATAGACTGCTATATCCATCATTGGGCCAATATAGGTCATTGACTTATAGAGCTTGCTGTATATCAATCATTAGGCCAATATAGGCCATTGACATATACACTGTGCTATATACATCATTGGGCCTATATAGGTCATTGACAAATAGAGCTTGCTATTTACATCATTGGGCCAATATAGGCCATTGACATATATGACCCTCAATATAGGTCATTGACATAGCTTGCTGTACTCATCATTGGGCCAATATAGGTTATTGACATATAGACTGTGCTATATCCATCATTGGGCCAGTATAGTCATTGACAAATAGACGGTGCAAGGTCTAGCAAGGTCTGTATGTCAGTGGCCTATATTAGCCCAATGATGAATATAGCAAGCTCTAAATCTCAATGGTCTATATTGGCCCAATGATGTAAATTACAAGGTCTGTATGTTAATGGCCTATATTGGCCCAATGATGAATATACCAAGCTCTATATCTCAATGGCCTATATTGGCCCAATGATGGATAAAGCAAGCTCTTAATCTCAATGGTCTTGTTGCCCCAATGATAAAAATAGCACGGTCTATATCTCAATGGCCTATATTGGCCCATTGATGTAAATAACACAGCGTATCTGTCAATGGCCTATATTGGCCCAATGATGAATATACCAAGCTCTATATCTCAACGGCCTATATTGGCCCAATGATGGATAAAGCAAGCTCTTTACTCTCAATGGCCTTGTTGCCCAAAAGATAAATATAGCAAGCTCTATATCTCAATGGCCTATATTGGCCCAATGATGTGAATAGCACGGTCTATATGTCAATGGCCTATATTGGTCCAATGATGAATATTTAGCAGGCTCCATATGTCAATGACCTATATTGGCCCAATGATGTATATAGCAAGCTCTTAATCTCAATGGGCTATATTGGCCCAATGATGAATATAGCATGGTCTATATGTCAATGGCCTATATTGGTCCAATGATGAAAATAGCAAGCTCCATATATCGATTGGGCCAATATAGGTCATTGACATATAGATCATGCTATTTTCATTATTGGACCAACATAAGCCATTGACATATGGACCCTGCTATATACATCATGTGCTATATTATCCCATATTTGCCCAATGATACATATATCATTGGGCCAATATAGCCCATTGAGATTAAGAGCTTGCTATAATCAATATATGGAGCTTGCTATATTCATCATTGGGCCAATTTAGGCCATTGACATATAGACTGTGTTATATACATCATATATTTAGAGCGTGCTAGATTGATGGGAAGGCTGGAGTAGGAGGATTCTTCAATGGGCCAAGTTAGGCCATTGACATATGGTGAGTGCTAGCCCAATACCTGCCCATTGGCCAGAATTCAATTCATTGATCATTGGGGCAATATAGGCCAGTGACACATAGAACATGAGCCTGAGCTCAGTTCGCTCAACATTGCACCAATAGAGGCCAGTGGCATATAGAGCATGCTAGCCCAATACTTCACTCATTGCCTGAGCTAAGTTCATTCATCATTGGGCCAGTTTAGGCCATTGATATATATGGAGCATGCTAGCCCATTGCTCGCCCCATAGCCTGAGCTCAGTTCATTTATCATTGGCCAGTATAGGCCAGTGACAGATGGCACGTGAAAGTCAATGCTTGCCCATTGGCTTGAGCTCAGTTCATTCATCATTGGGCCAGTATGGCACAGTAACAGATGAACAGTGATAGCCCACGGCTTCCCCAATGGCCTGTTCTCAGGTCAAATTACATTGGGCCTGTATGGGCAAGCAAGGTATGAAAAGTCAAGGCACTCTTTTTTTGTGAAAGATTCGTGTTTTATTGTTTTAAACACCAGTGTTTATTTGTTTTGACAGAAAGGGCTGACCAACAAAACATCAACAACATCAGTGAGAAATTCATACTACAGATGTATCGCCAATGCTTTTGAAGGTTTGTTGGACTCCAGTCATTTCTTTTACATCTCAAGACTTTCAGTCACTTTGTTTACATCTCAAGACTTTGGAATGCACTGTGGAAACGTTCAAAGTATCAAAAGCATTGTAAAGGCTACCCCATGAAATGTTTGGGAGAACATTTAAGGAGGAGAACAAACTAGATGAAATAACCACTGTCAAGCTCGGTTATGAACAATAAGAGTTGACAGTGGAGCATAGGCCAAGCAAACAATGCCTTCAACTGAAAATCTTATGGGTACAATTTCGAGCCCTGGTCAGACCACTGTGTTGTGTCTTTGAGCAAGACACTTGTCCCAATCAACACAGCTGTAGAAATGAGTACCAGCTTCTGCTGGAGGGAAACCTGCGAGAGATTGTTGTCATTGACTCCCCCTTTGTTTGCCATCATTGTCGATTAGCCCCAAGGTAAAGATGGTATTTGTTTTAACAGCTGAGTTGACTTGAAAAAGCTATGGAGTCTTGTTCAAGGATGTAGCACAGCAAGGACTTGAACTCATCAGAGCAATTTAAGTCATACATCCTTGATCAGCCACTGCATCACCTACTCGTTTTCTCTTAGTTAATGAATACTTGGTAAAAGGTGATTGCTGTTGACACACGTAGGCTCTGAGGATGTCTTGACCCAACTATGCAGTGAAACACGGGTTTGGGCATACCAGGATAATGTAAAACTCCTGGAGATTAATGAGTACTTGATAAAAAGGGTAGTTGCTGTTGACACCTCAATTGAAAGGAATGACACCTAGGCCTCAAGATGTCTTGACCCAATTAAACTAGGGTTTAGGCATATAAGAATAATGTAAAAAATAGTCATTAGTTTTTTGTCCTGAAAAGGGAGATTTGCTTGTACAGCACCTGTGAACAGAATAGTATATGTAATTGAAATTCTTGAAAATGGAGATAGACTTAAACTTTTGGTTGGCCAGTTTAGCAGGATGAATGGCTCATACCTAGAAATGGGTAGTTTTATAAATTTTTTTGTTTTATGTCTGTAACAGGAAACAATCTACCAAAAGCAACAGAAATTTTACCTCAGCTTCTCCAGGTAAGAGCGTATTGCGTTTTTTTTACGAAGATGGAGTTTGGTCTAACAATCTGGAAACTTTTTTTTCGATAAGATTGCTTTGAGTAAGAATCTTTGTTGACTGAATGAAACAGAGCTTAGAATATCACAACTACATTATAACGAATGTACTCGTTTTTAAAGTGTCTTGAGTTGGGTGAATGTGGAGGTCTTTATGTACATACAAACAGACGACCACAGAAAGACAAGCAAGGCAACAAGGAAGAGTGGAAAAGAAAAGATTACAACTATGTACAAATGTACTCAATGATTCATTGAAGAACTCTTGGTTCGAAAATGAATCTTATCAAAAAGTCGATTTGGTGGAGAGGCCAGCAATTACTCTTCATTTCTAACCATGTAACCCACATAGGGTTTGCATATGGGCTAACTTGAGTGGTCTGTTGTAAATGCTTATGCCTCCATGTCTGTAATAAATCACTTTTCTTTAGCTTAGGAAGGTGACAAATTATTTTGAAATTATTTCTTGTAACAATGCATGTGTAATCTTTTGTTGTTGCCACAGTTTTGACTTTGAAACAAATTTTGTAGGCAGTCGAACGAGCTGGTAACCAGTCCCACCAAGTACTGATTGTCACTGAGGCTCTCACAGCCAGTTTGCTACTCACAAAACTTGCAGTGGCTGATGTAACATTGGGTAGGGCTTTCTAATTGCAAGGTTGACAGTAAATATAAGAGTTAATACTAGTAAAGATAACGGCAATTTAACAGTAGTTATGACTGTGATTACAATGTTGGTGATGATTATGATAATGGTGATGGTGACAGGAGTGGTAATGGCTGCAGGAACAGAAAGAACACAAACAGTAGAGCCTTTGTTTACTAGTCAATGTTACTGAAATTGTACCTATGGAATAGAAAAGGAAATCCAATACTTTAGAATATATTTTTTGCTGGTAATGTTGATAGTGACACTAGTGGCGATGATAATGATGATGATGGTGATGGTGATGATGATGAGGGTTATGATGATTTTGATGATGATGGTAGTAATGGTGATGATGCTCTTGGTAGTGGTGGTGACAAGAGTGGTAACAGCAGAGACAGAAAGAACAAACTCTAAAGCGTTTGAAGGAAGTACAATTTTTTATATGCTAATCTGCAATGTTACAAGAAACTGCAATACTGTTTTGATGATAATCATACTTTCAATTAAATTAGTCCTAACTGTTTCAGGGCCAGGTGCATTGGAATTATGATTTAGTATTTGTTAGAACATATCCACTTATTTCTTTAATTAAGAAATGATAAGTAGCTTTTTCTTACCTGTAGACACCAAGCTTAGTTCCTTTTGGACGCTAATATTGGATTCTAAGAAACAACTGTTTGTTTCTGAGAAATTCTTAACCTCAGCGTCAAATGATGGTAAGCAGGAGTTTTTACCTTATTTCTCATTATTTTGAGTGTTTCTCTTGGTACAGTTAAGTTTTTTTTATGTTCACTGTCATTCTTCAAAATTTTAGTACGTCAGTTAGCCTTTTTAATAGGCTCCAATAAGGTTGCAATGTAGTTTTGGAAATATAAAAATGAGGCATTTTTGTTTTGTCTATTGTACAAAATTTTATATAGAAGCAATGTTGCAAATAACATAGAGGTGTAGCTTTTGACTTTTGAGAATACAGTTTGTGATGTTTTGTTAGATTTTTTGTCTGTTAGAAATGAATGTGACTTTGACTGGACCTGCAGTTTTACTGTAGTAAGACGTTTTAGTTTTTGGAATTGTGTTTATTTGCTTAACAAATTGTTTTGTTTTTTGCAGCCTTACAGGACTTAGTTCTTCTTATAGAAAAGCTCTTCTCCATTCACTCACAAAGGCTGAAAAAAGGAAATACTCAGTGAGTTGCTGTATTGTTTAAATGCTATTTATAATTGATAACAGTAAAAGAAATTTGATTTAAGTTGCTAGGTTTGCTAACTGTTTCCACAAAGTGGGAGCACGGGGAATGGTACTTAAGTTCAGTTCATTTTTTGCTATAAACCTTATTAGGGTGTACAAATTTATCAAGGGTTAATGTACATACAGTAAATTAATAAAATATGTTTAGTGTTAGAAGTTCAAACAGCTATGAAATAAAGCCCATATTTCTTAAGCCTGGTGATTCCTATGGCTATGACAAGGAAGTCCATCTACCCTAAGCCTGATCAGTTCTATGGATATGGCAAGGAAGTCCATAATTATTACACCGTAAGCCTGGTTGGTCCTATGGCTATGGCAAAGAAGTCCATATACCATTTAAGCCTTCCTAAGAATGCAAAGTTTACAATGTATTTGGTAAATGCTTTGTCATTTACTAGTTGTCCTAGCTTACTGAACAAAGGTTTGTGTCTAGTTAGTTGTGATGAAAGTGCAGGGGTCCAGAAACAGCCAAACATGTGAGCTGGATAACATTTGGACAACTGTCTTTACACTTGGTGTAGAAGACTGTGGCCTGGTTGTTATGAATGGTGCATTTTCTGAACTAACTTAGTTTCGGGGGTGGAAATGGAATCTTGAATCATGCATCACTTCATCTCACAGGCTGTGAATAATGAAGAAATTCTCTAAATAAATCATGAATCATGAAGAAATTCTCTAAATTAATCATGAATCATTGGTCGAAAAATATCTGGGAATCACGAATTATTATACTGAAAAGATTCCACTTCCATCCCCGATCAATCTTATACTAAGAATATAAAGTATTCAATCCTAATAAACCTAAATCATGTGCTAGTATATGCACTTTTTCTATAACTTGTAATCACCCTTCCTGTTCCAAGGCATTGGTACAGAGCGTTCTTTTTCCTTTTAACACACCAAAACTGGAAGCTACGTCAGAGATGTCGCACCTGTCTTCAACGGTTGATTAGTGACCCATCCGTTGATCCAACGGAGTTGCAGCTTTCATTGCTGAAGGAGTTCCGTTTGCTTTTGGCAGACCAAAAGGTATGGTTTAGTCCAGTACTCAGAGTAGCATGTATTATGGTTTCAATTTTTGCTTTATTGATTACTGTTTGCTGAATTAGTGGTTAGTAGTGATGAAAGTGCAGGGGTCCTGAAACAGCTAATTATGTGAGCTGGGTAACACTTGGGTCAATGTCTTTACACTTGGTGTAGAAGGCTGTGGCCTGAGTGTTATGAATGATGCATTCTCTGAACTAATCCAGCCTTACATTCATATGATATACAGATAGAGGAGATTCTAGAGGTAGGTAGTGGATAACTATGGTTGTAATTGGGTTGATTCCATCACATACTAATTAAATATCACACTAGATAAACCGCTGTGTTCTAGAGGTGAACTTTCTTTTTGTTACATTGCAATTCAAATTTCTAGGAAAAATAAACAAATTCTGCTCGCTGGTTTATCAGTTTAAATTGGTTCAGAACTTGCTACACTCAAGCTATACTGTGAAAGACCTCAGGAAAATGTTTTCCCGGACAGGCTACAAAGGAAATCATTAAGATGTATTTGATGACAATGTAAACACAAACATTTACATTCCTGCCTATGGCTTATAAGAGCAAAGCATTTTTTGTTGCCTAACTTGTCTCTTCACATAGTATTGTCCAGTTGTTTTTTGTTACCATGTCCTAAAGGCTTAGCTTGTTTATTTTTTATAGACGAATCTTGCTCCGCAGCAAGTAATTAATGGAGACAGCAACCACAATTCTTCCGGACCTGCCAAAGATGTACCAAATTTAAAGCAGGTCTCTCCTCGAGTTCTGAGTGACACTCTCCACTGCTTAGCAGCTCTGCCATTCCGAAATGACTCAGCAAGTTCAGCCCAGCTTGAGAAGCAAGCACTGGAGGTACTTACAGATGCACACCATCCAAGTATAGGTGAGTTTTGCTCCACATGCTGGCTGGTTAACACACATACAAATGTTTTGACTCTTTGCAGAGAAGACTGTTGTTACAAATGACGTGTTTTCTGAGCTAAGTATGATCAAATAAAAACATACAACAGAAAAATTGTTTATTACAACTAGATTTTTAGCTATTCAGTAGCTTCCCTAGCAATTCACTTTATAACTTTTATATGTTTTTATAGAAAAAAAAGGTTTGCTATAATTTTTTCTACGTTTTATTCCTATACTAAGATGTAACATAATAATAACAAACGTGGCCAATGGCAGTAGTGGTGTGACGACACCAAAGAGCAATCCACGTTTCCGAGAGGAATGTGGGCAACTGTGGGGGGACTGGGAAAGAGGATTGCTCGGCTTGTCTTGGTTTGGTTCGTTCCTGCTGTGTTTCTTTCTTGGGTTCTCTTCCACTTCCTTTTAGTAAATTACTGCATGTCGAGTTTGACCTCTATGAAGGTGATAACTTTTTGTTAGCTTTTCAACATGTCTCTTAGGATCTCTTGGAAACCAAGTACATTGTTGTTTGGACATTTTGTTCAAAAATGGTAACAGTTGTTGTAGTCACATTTTATCTTTCCATTTCAGTTGTTTATGATAGCAACGCATGGATAAAGATTGTAAGACGATTAAAAGTGTCTTCAGCTGCTTTTGTGAAGAATCATTGTGAGGATATTGTTGAACTCATTGTCACTGATAAAACGGATTCAAAGGTAAGTGACTTATGCTGTGTTGTGTATGGTTGCGTATGTTTGTTACTGTTCAAAGCTTTTATATTCTAACCATGAGTGTAACACTTATACTACATTAACAACCTTTAAACTGTTTTGATGGTGCCTTAAATTAGATCGAAAGTTAATGTTTACAGATTGCTAAGAAACGACTTTACAATGAAGGATGTTCTGTTTAGTTATCACTATTTACTAGAAACAGGTGTAGCTCAGTTGGTTAGTGTGCAGCCTTGGGAGGTTGAGGTCCCCAGTTCAATTCACAATAACTGAGGGTCTCTTTGGATACCTGTAAAATGAAGCAGTGGTAGAGGGAGAGGGGAGGGTAAGAGTAGAAGATGCAAGTGTTGGTTTTCATCGATAACGACACTTGCAAAGTGCTGAAGGCAATACTGGTGTTAGATAACAGTAGCTAAATATAGCGGAGGGGTTGGCACAGTGGTAAGATCTCTGCCTCCCAATCCTGAGGTCCCTGGTTCAATTCCTGGCCTGGTCGAGGGTTGACTATTTTGGTGACCACTCAGTTTTCGATCCTTCTTTGGTCAGTAAAACGAGTACCAGCGTACATGTATATGGACCACTTTGAAGCAGCTGCCAGTTGAACCAATATATGATTTCGGTTCCTGGGGGTAAACTTAACATTGTAAAGCGTCTTAGAGCATATCCATATGGAAAACGTGCTATATAAATGCATCACTTTTATAACCTTCCTTTGATTAATCATCTTGCATAAATTTGATACTTGTCTGAATAGTCTGCGCAGAACATCCTTTTCACCATGGTGAAGGTGGCACCAAAACTTGTCCTACCTCGAGTTGTTGAACACGTGGTCGTAAACCTGAAGAAGAATGAGTTTCAGCAGGTCACTCTGGAAGAGTATAACATCATGTTGGCACCCGAGGGTCAGCTTTATGATAAAACTGCCTTAGAAAGGTGAGTTATTTTTAAAGTTTTTCTTTTAAAGTTTTGAAGTCGGTTGTATTCTCGATTGTTTATTCTCATTCGAATTTAGCTCTTTTTACGTTCACAACCGCATTTTAGGGGACTGGATTATGATGTCATTCCTGGACATCTTTTGGATCAAAACACAGGAAAATAACCATGAGAGAAGTAGATTCCATTATTTCATACAGTTTTCCGTTCTTCTGCCTCTTTGTGTTTAGAAAGGACACATTGCTCAATACTACAAGTCAGGAATGATGTCACAACCCAGTTTCCCAAAAACGCGGTCATAAACCATGAAAACACTAGAAAAAAGACACTGCAAACATTTTTTAACCAAATTTTTTTTGCAGAAACACTGAATTATATGTTAAATGAA
Source organism: Hydrozoanthus tunicans (assembly GCA_026413305.1). Lineage (NCBI taxonomy): Eukaryota > Metazoa > Cnidaria > Anthozoa > Zoantharia > Hydrozoanthidae > Hydrozoanthus > Hydrozoanthus tunicans. The sequence goes on along the minus strand of JAOBAT010057654.1, from coordinate 23,075 downwards.
TTGATCCAAGAAAATTGTTATTGTTATTGGCACTTTAACATATTGCCTAAGGAGGGCATAGTTTGAGCTATGAAGTTGAAATTGTGGTGTTAACTACAATGCTGACTCTATCCGTAGCAACAGAACTTGCCATAGTGGCAGTTTTTATTGTTTTTTTTTATTTTGGCTTACTTCATTGAAGTGCAAAAGCTGCCGAAGCCAACAAAACACAAAATATCAAGAAAGAATCCAAGGCATATTCCTTTGAGGAACAGAAATGGGAGATGGAGTTTAGAGAGGTGAACGATACTATTGTTGCTTTTTAAAGTTGTTCTTGTTTATTGTACCTATCAGAAGTATTTCAGTTGTATTCTTATTAAACCTTCCCTAGTTGTTTACCTCGCTTTAAATACAACCTTCACAATTGATAAGTCCTCTGCCACCTCTTGTCCTTGAAACATACATATTATTATTATTGTTATTATTAATTTTATAACTTAGAATGTAGAAAGCCAAGTTTCGTTTTTTGAAAATATAAGGCTGAGTTTGAAGGCTATGGGAGTATAAGTCATGTTCCTAATTTAGAATTTCCAGGAAGGCTTTCTGTTGTCAGTTACTCCCATTCGTTCATCAGCTTTTTTTCTTTTTGGAACATTCTTAGATTTCCTGGTGTGTTATACTTACAAACCGCAGCATTGACACGAAACTTTCAAAATGGTGTATAATTTTATAGTTCTTTTACAATTTTCTTCACCCAGGAACAAAAGAAAAAGAAGAAGCAGCATGCAGGAAAAGACTTGGTGCTAGACGAATTGAGTCAAAAGGAAAAAGAAGTTTATGAGGCTTCATTGCAAAAAGAATCAGAAATTAGAGAAAGACTCAGAGAGGTTAGTGTTAATTTCATTCTTCTCTAAAGTATTTTTGGTACACGTTTGCTACGCTCACTCACTCAACTTGAAGATAAACTTCTTATGTTTTTGCCTCCGTGTAAAATCTTTTTATATCGGACTTTTATCTTCCCCTCCCTCCTCTCCCTCTTAGTCCTCAACTAAAATCTTTATGTTTGCATTTTGAATTATTTTTCCAAAAAAGAAACGCTTCGTTTTGTTTAAATTTTTGTTTTAAGAAAGTACTAAGTTGATTACAATGTCATTGTTAAGTTGTCTGCCATCTTTTAGCTTGCAACAGAGTTGGATCAGTTGGGTAGCTTGTTAGAGACGGCCATTACATCCAACCCAAGGGGTATGAGCATTTACATTCCGAAATTGCTGCCAGTTTTCATTCCCTTGTTGAATTCGCCGATCGCTGCACCTACTGTGGTATCAGTATTTATGGCCCTTCGAAAAACGTGCGATTTTGTTCCAAACCAGAAGTATTTTGGTAAGATTCTTGGTAACCTGTTCTGGTATTTTTTTAAATGCAAGGGTAAAAAGTTGAAATGTTGTTTTCCATGTACGTAGTGTTTGAGTTAGCTTAATATGAATTTCGCCTGCATACTGTATTGTATACTTGAGTATTGTTACTTTTTAAGGAATTCGTTGTTAGAAAATCTAGCCATTAATTTTAAATTTTCCACAAATAACAAAGGTAGTCAATGGAACAATCATTTTTCAAAGTAGAGGGTTTAATCAGTTGTTGTACAAGGTTTTTTTTTAAAATTAAACAGTTCTTGTTTATGATCTAAGGTTGTTAATCGGATAACCGTTTTTCATGGTACAAGAGGTTTTTGAATAGAACAATCTTTATGAGTTGTTTGTATGATTTTTACAAGCAAGAAAAAAATGATAGACAAAGTTATCATTTACAGTTTTCAAATAATGTTGATGACGCCCGAAAGCTGGTTTGAAGATGCAGTTAATTGGGAATGATTATCTGCGAAGGCCAGTAAAGATTCTAACCCAAGTGTATAAAATGTGTTTTGGTCCCTGAATGTTTCTTCTTAGAAATCCGCTATTTTTATCTCAAGTGTCATTGCCGTTGTCAAAACCCCGCCTGAGATACTTAGGAGCCCCTTGATGCAAGGAGAGAAAAACACTTTTCAAGCTTTTAAAGACATTCTAGAATCAGACAATCATCATTCGGTAGATTTATCAATGAAGTAACACACTCCTATTCCCTTCGAACCCATCAATGGATTTTTTGATTTTCCCGAAGTCAAGAAACAAAGTTATTGTTATTGTAAGTGTTATCAATGACCAGTGCGATCTGTTTTAATTGTAATTTTCAAACTTGGGCAATCCCTCAGTAATAGTAATGCTTTTCTACCACTGCAGGTGAACTTGTAGGGTACCTAGCTTTGAGGTTTTTAAAACCTCAGTGTCAGTTAAACCCCAGTTGGTGTGAAGAGGATCTCCTGGTTGCAGCGAAGAGGGCTCTAACCATTCTCCATGAAGCAACGATGACAAGGCAAGGTTCACACATGCACCACTCTCGACTCTCCGCACCCGCCTTCTCTTACTGCTTCCCGTTTCTGAAGTGTATCCTGAAGGACTGTGGGAAGGCAGTAGGTGGAGATGAAGATACTCAACAAATCGCACTCCAGGTTCTTGGTGAACACTGTAAACTAAGACATGATACAACACAGCAGGAGAAGCAAGACGAAGTTGATGAGGTAACTATCCTTTTGGATGTTATTGGCCTATATTTTCACGTGCTGAAATTCTTGAAATCCTCCTGATAAAAAAACTGAGTGAAAAGTCACCATATAAAATCTTCAGATTGAGGAAAAGGGAACTGTGATTTTTGCCGTGGAAATTCGGGAGCTCATAATTGGTCTGCAGTTGAACAAATCTTGGTTAGACTTGACTAGTGTTCAATTAGAAAGTGAACATAAATTATTATATGCAAGATGTTCTTGTGTTAGAAAAGCGTGGTTCTTTTGTTAGCAATAACTGGTCTGACCAGGGCTCAAAGGGCTGGTCGCGACCCTAGGTTTACAAGTCGAACATGCTACTCCGCCGATGTACAGCATTTATATGCAAAGATGTTATAATGCAATCTTTGCAATCATGAACCCAATTTGGGCTTTTGCAAAAGCAAGCCTGAAAAAATCAGACGTCAACAGGATTTTAACCCATTACCCCTGTGATACCGGTGCATTGTTCCAACCAACTGAGCTATGAAGCCACATCTGTTGGGAGCAGTTCAATTCTAGTGGGCCCATTAATGCCATTTGTAGTTGAACAATAACATTATTATGAGCCAGTTGTTAACCAAACGATTCTGTGTCTGTTCCAGAACGGTCCAGAACTTTTGCCAAGGAAATCTATGTTGCTTCTGTTAGCAGAGATAATAGGAACAAGTTCAGCGTCGATAAAGGGGTCACGGCTGCAGGTGAGGGGGACATCCCAATTTAGTAGCTCAATAAAAACCAGCTTATGATAATGATAAATACTGTGGAGAATTGTTCGTGTTGTCACAAGCTTCTTTTTGTCAGAAGAAAAAAAAATTCTGAGTCCTATACAGGAATTGATTCGATGACCCTCTGATTACCACTCAGATGCACACTTTACCCACTGAGCTACAGGAACTCAGATGGGTATCAGGTCACTTGACTTGGTTCTGTAGATGGAACATGAACTATTCTTCCACAGAATTTATCAAAGTTGATAAACTTTCGCTTCATATAATGATGAATACTTTCCATGTTTTTAGCAACTGGCATCAGTAAGTGTTTTGGAGCTTTGCAGAGCTGCAAGCGGTGAACTGGGGTGTGCCACAGCAGAGCCTGGTGAGCTGATGGTGTTGCTAAACAGTTTGGAGTCACCTGCAGCCTCGCTTAGATTCGCAGCACTTCAGGGGCTTCTTGCCCTCCATGGTGTGCTACCCTCGATGCATGATGGGAGTGAGCTGACAGCAACTCTTATACGACGTCTTTGGGTCGCCAGATTTGATGTGAACGAGGAGAATGCTGGCATTGCTGGCAGGTTTGTACCAGGCAAAAGTTTCCTTGAACGTTAAGCTATTACATATATAAGGAGTATTAGGAGTTTAAACTGACAATCTATTAACCAGCAAGTAAGTAGTCTGAGAGATAGAGTGCTGGTGAAATGTGATTGCTTCAATGTTAAAGTAAACAAGCAATGTTTTTGTTAGGTTTTCTCATTGAACTTGATGCAATTGTAAAGAGCTTTCGATTTACTGTAGTGGTGAAACAAGAAGCCAGAGAATTTAGAGTTGACAACCAAATTGTTAACGATGAATTTGATATATCCTTCTTATCTCCATGTGGGAATGCTGGCTTAGTGTTTTGTATGTGTCGCAGTCCAATAAATGTTAATTAAAGCAAACATATGTTCAACTTCACATGACAGTTGCTTGATAATTGGTTTCAAATTAAAAAGACACTTATTTACAAAAATTTACAGTCCAGCTGTTGGACATGAGAGGGGTAGAATCATTTGTGTAGAACGTCTGTATGCAGGGAGAAGGCGAAAAGGTGGATATCCAATGTATCTACAAATTTCGATAGAACTGATCACAATCAAATGCAAACAGGGTTGTAGCAATTAATACCTTTATGGGCCACTTATAAAGCAATGGTTTAAAAAAAATCAAAACTCAATCAGTGGGATTCTAGTTACCTTGGTGACCTGTTATCTGTCTTGGTTAAAAAGTCGGTTTTGTTCGAACACTATTTAGTGCGTAAAGCAGACGGTATTTTGAATCATTTAACACATAATACTGCATTATATTACAGTGTTTGGGAGCAAAGTGGTTATTCCATACCAGAATCTCTATGCAGCGCTCTGCTGGCTGACGTGGTTCATGATGTTGACGTCATCAGGGAGGCTGCAGCATCAGCTCTAGCGGCTGCAGTACAGTTACACCAGGACTTAACTGCTACCGTGCTCCAAGAGTTATTTGATCTCTATCAAGCTAAACTCAAGGTCGGTTTACAGCCGCTGTTACATGTTGAAACTTTTTAGCAGAAACCTGTGTGCAACAGTGAGCCAAACCAAGTTTCACCAGACGCTGCATCCTGTTACATCGAAGTTTGGTTTGTGCTGCTTAAGAAGACCGAGCGAGACAAGTTCACAAAGAGATGTTACTGAAACTCTTATTTTTATTGCAACTTCGATCATTGTGACTGATGCAGAAGTAGAAAAGTTCAAGTTTTTATGAAACATGTCTCGCAACAGAAAATCAAAAAGTTTCACCAAACCAACTATGTTGTAGTGTGCAACACCTGTAGTAACTGGTTCCGCATCAGTGCGCTCAAGCTTCAGCTAAAAGTTTTAATGTGTAACAGCGGCTTAATTTGCTGTGTTTTCAAATAGAGTGCAATGATCAAGTGTGAATAGTTTTAGTCATTGAATTGGGTAGAATCATCTCTTTCTGTCAGGGTCGTTAAAATGTAAGAACATCTCTTAAAATAGCTGAGGTCAAGGTGCTGCTTTTGCTTTAAGATCTGCTTACAATTAGACCTACGGGCCTCCTTCTCTGATATGGACGTTAAACCTTAGGCCCTCAAAGTCTCAATGATGTGATTGGGCTGTAAAAGCTGTTGGCTGACTATAAAAAACTTTTTGTTTTCTTTTGTGTAAAGGAAAGAACTAACGAAGCATATCACCACTTCAACAGATACCGCCGCCTGTAGTAGACAGTCTTGGCAGAATTGTGTCAGACGCGTTTATGGATCCTTATCCGGCCAGAATGGGCATTGGTCAAGCACTCTGTGAACTGGCCCCATGTCTGACTGAAGATGAAGTGAGTCGTACAGATTTATGTTGTTTTCAGTTAAATGTATGATCAGATCAGTTTCAAGTATTAAACTGTAATTTTATCCAAGGGCACTGGAAAATAACTTTTCAACTCTACGTGGTTTTGTGTGTTAACAGATCGGACAATAAAGACATTGAAAGAGTAGTAAGTATTAAAAAACGTTCCATCTCTTCCATTTGTATAAACAAGTTAAAGGTGGTGCATTTACATATCGCCTTTCCATGTGAGTGTGTTGAAAGCGCTTTGCAATGATCAGTTTACCCCCTCCCCCCTCCCCCCTCCCCCCTACCAACCCTGGAAGGATGGAAAGCTGAGTGGCCTTTAGGGGGACTGAAGGTCATCCAAAAATATTGAACCCTCCACCTGGCCTGGGAACAAACCAGGGACTTCAGGATCAGAAGGTAGAGATCTCACTACTAGGCCAACCCACCGCTGCAATTTGAAGTTATCTTACTGACCTAATTTTCTGACCGTTTTGTTTGGTTGCAGATTTCACCTTTATTTGCATTTTATGTTCCAACTGGCCTGGGAGACCATAATGCGGATGTACGGAAGCACATGTTGGATGCTGCCCTCCGGGCAGTTAACGAGCACGGCAAGGTATGTAGTACTGATGTACTGACCTGACATGGTGCCACACCTGTAAGCCAGTGTTTGACGTAGGTTAATGTAAAACCAGTCAGACAATTGCTTCAGCTTTTAGCAAGTTTCAACTAATGATAACTTTGCTTTTTTGATAGGGGTATGTGATTAAAACTCAAGGTTCTTTGGAAATAGAAAATATGTAGAGTTTTGAGTTATAAATATTAAAAAAATTTATACATTTTCTTGCATCAAGCATTTTGCTCTTGAAAATTGTGCATTTGGATGTTTATCATGTGTAACTTAAGTCGACTGCATCTTAATCTTGCCGTTGCTCGAGGGGTCAACTTGATGCCATCCTGCAGGAAGGGATTCTCAAACGTCCGTTTTAAAATGCCTTAACTTCATGCGTCCCTCAAGCGTGTGATTATTAAAGTTGTGCTGTATAAAAAGATGATATTTTATGTGGACGTTGAAAGTATATTTTATTCACTAGCGTAATCAATTATAATTTTAATTAAAAAATGTTGACATACAGGTTGTTTCATTTCATCATGTGAAACAACATTGTAATCAAGATTATTTTGAAGGGATACAACTAAAGTGAACCTTTGCTAATGCTTATCTCTGATTACGTTCGGTATATTGCTAATCGCTAGCCTACATTAAACATTGCTTAATTGTATGGTAGGGGAGCAATTTATTTATTTGTTTAGCATTACAACCTACCCCTTACATAATTATGAGGACTGATGGTTCGGGGTTATCTACGTACAGATCAGCTAGTTAAGAGGTCGATAGTGAATTTGACTGATTTTAGCTCTTAAAAAGTTTCCAGATTACATTTTTTATTAAATATAGAGGTGGGCAGATTGTTCCATTGTATTATAGGAACAACAAGCTACAGTTTGAACTGAAATCAAGATCGCTTTTAAGTTCTGATCAGAATGTTTTACTTCATCAGGAGAACGTATCCAAGCTACTTCCTGTGTTAGAGGGATTCCTGGATGTGGCGCAGAGTTCTTCTGATCATGACGTCATCTGTCAATCAGTTATCATATTAATGGGTTCACTTGCGAAGCATTTTGACAAAGATGACCCAAAGGTAACTACCATGGAAGCTAGCAATTTATATTTTTAACTTAACTTAACATTAATTTGTTTTATCCCATCATGGGTGAAGCATTGACAAGGCATGAAAATACAATTATATACAAAAATGTTTTATTACTTTGTATTTGCGGAAACATTTTTTGCAACCTTAGATGCTCTTGGAAAGAATAAGTTATGAAGACATATCATCAACCAGATCGTGTGCAACCTTAGTTCAATGTGTTTGGGTCCAGTATCTGCTTTTTAATGGTAGTGTTTGATATGAAACGGAATGAACTAATCAGTTATTATACCCGGATTGTGGACCATTGCTACAGATCGAAATAATCATTTACTAACAAGTTTTTTTGTTTATCAGGTCAAACCAATCGTAACCAAGTTAATAGATACACTCTCGACACCATCGCAACAGGTACATAATATTCTTTTTTTTTATATTGTGTAAAGTTGTTCTGCTAAAAGCGGGGTAATTTGCCAGAAAAAGTACTTTAGATGGTGAGCTTTATATCTTTCGACTTGTTTCCAGCATATCAACTATTGAAGAAAGTCTAGAAACATGTTATATACTTCAGCTCCCAATTTGTGTCCAGCTTATTGACTATTGAAGAGAGTTTAACAACATGTAATAGATTAAAATTTCTCCCCGTGTCGTGTTAAGTTGTTGACAGGTACTGACAAATTAATTTTGTTTTGCGATTTGCGTTATTAACAGTCAGCTTCCATCCAAATTCCATTTTATGATTTTCCAACTTCTGTAAATTAAGTTTTAAACACAGTTTTAAATACTGTGACTTGACATTCTTTGGTGCAGGTACAGGATGACTTTTTACATCTTTTTATTTTCCTAACGGAATTTTAGACCAAGAGAAAAGTCAATTTCAAACTTACCCTGAAGCACTTTTATTTTTGAATGGAAGAAAAACCACTTCCCAAGATAAACGTGTGAACTATGTTATCCTACCAAAGTCAGTGTCGTGTAGGCCAAAGCTGAGAAAATCTTCCCATTTTCTCTTTCGTCCCCCTTTGTCTTTCATTTGATGTAGATGGAATCTAGTTGTTTGTATGCACCTGATTCTTTGTTTCAGTTTTTTAATCTGGACTGGAAGTTTTGATCTTTACTGATAACTTTGGCATATTTGATTTTGTAAACAGTTTGGTAAAAATTTGAAATAGTACATAGAAGAAAAACAAGGATACTGTTGTTTCATACCGCAGCCCTTCGTTTTAGTGAAATTGGTAGATGTTTTTTTCTATTTGTTCGAACATTTTTTCTCTAAGGAAAGACTACAGCCCAAAACATCAATATCTTCCTTTTTTCCACTGTGTACAAATTTTTACCAAACACCAACACAGCATTTTTGTTCGTCATCAAAGTTCATTAAGAAATCATAACGGTAGCTCACAAGTACAGCTATTAGGAATTTCAAGAAAAAGTATTTGGAACGTTTCTAATGTGAAATCTGTCCTATATTCAAACAAGGTTCAAGAAGCAGTGGCAAACTGCCTGCCTCCTCTCGTTCCAGCTATCAAAGCAGAGGCTCCAGAGATGGTGAAGAAACTGCTGAACCAGGTATCTTTTTCTATTTGCACAAAAATTGCTCTTAACCGGCTTTTCATCTAGGTTTGTATTTTTCCTCTTCAATTTTGATTTTAGGTTGGTATTTTGTAGAATTTTGGCCATATGGACTAATGATTTTTCGATGATGTTGTATCTCGCTGATCTAAAGCACTTTTTTTATGGCACCAACTACTTTTTCAAAATACATCTCTACTTTTGCTGTTTCTTGACTTTTTGGTACTTACCTGTTTTTTCTATATTCATGTGTTACTGATTAAATCCTAGAACAGGAAGTTCTTACTTTCAGCGGCTGTTTCGAAAAGGGTAGAAAACTACATTACTGTACTGTTCCTGCAGTTTGAAGGTTCAACTATTTTAGGGTGTAGTGTTGGTGACATCCATTAATGACCAGTTTTGTATCTGGATAAAGTTGCTAGAGTCAACGAACTACGGTGAGCGCAAAGGTGCTGCTTACGGATTGGCAGGACTGGTGAAAGGGCTGGGAATCTTGTGCCTCAAGCAGCAGAACATTATGGCTACTCTCCAAGATGCCATTCAGGACAAGAAAAACTACCGACACAGAGAAGGTGAGAATAAAATAGGTGGCAAATCAAAGACCCACAAACTCAAGAAAAACTACCGACATAGAGAAGGTGAGAATAAAATAGGTGGCAAATCAAAGACACACAAACTCAAGAAAAACTACCGACATAGAGAAGGTGAGAATAAAATGGGTGGCAAATCAAAGACACACAAACTCAAGTTAATGTTGATATTAATGCCGTTGTGTGTGGAAGAACTCTTGAGGTCGTGAAAAATGCTCAGTCTTTCAGCTTTTGAAGTACACTCAATGTTTTAGCTGTGGAGTGAGACAAAATGTACCTATCATTGATATAAAGTTTATCATCACAGGGGCGCTGTTTGCATTTGAAATGCTGTGTACGATGCTGGGTCGGTTGTTCGAACCGTATGTAGTCCATCTCCTTCCTCACCTTTTGCTCTGCTTTGGAGATGGGAATCAATACGTACGAGAGGTGAGTCACTTTGTCCAACGTGCCAGACAGAAATTAGGTCGCACCGTTCAGTGTACCACAGTTACCGTACAAGTTGTCAGCGTGAATATTGAGCTAGTAAACCAATTCGCTATTCCTGAAGGGTAGCAAACTGGCACACTTGACCGGGTGTATTGATGTTCATGGTTTTGCAAGGACCGAGTGAAAATAAAAACAAGTCTTCGAGTGGTAATGAGGAAAGTGGTGACGTAGGGTACTTAAAGTATTGAAGCTGTAAAGCATAAGACACAACTGATTTACATATCCAAGGTTGCTACCAATGCAGTCAATGTTAGCCTCGATTCAACATGCTGTTACAGGCAAGATAAGTTTCTCCCAATGCAGGGTTATTTTTAGTCTCAATTCAACATGCTGCCATTGATGTACACAACAAAGGCGAGAAAGGAAGGAGATTGTAAGCTTATCACACTTTTTGCTGCAGGCAACCGAGGACACAGCGCGAGCCGTAATGAAGAATCTGAGTGCACATGGAGTGAAACTTGTCCTTCCGTCCTTACTTGCTGCTCTAGAGGAAGACTCCTGGAGGACGAAAACAGGTGAAACTTTGGATTCCTTTCCGTTTGAACAGCAAGCTCCCTCTTCCTTTGTTTTCCTTAGTGTTGTTTCTGTGCCCAACTGTTATACAGTGTGATTTCTGATTGTCTTGGTTAGACTGCGTAGTATCGAACTTTGTTTTAATAAAGTTTCCTGTTTTTTCACTTGTTCGATTGTAATCCTTGGATCACCAGTCGGTTCCCCTGTCAGACCACCGTGTTGAGTCCTTGAGCAAACACTAAGTCCCAATCGACTTCCCTGTATAAATTAGTACCAGCTTCTGCTGGGAGCTGACCTGCGATAGATTAGTGCTCAGTCCAGGGGGAGTCAGACACTCATCCCCGAAACACTTTGGAAACCGGAAAGCATTGGCCTTATAGGCTACTCAGGTCAAGAAAGTTCTAAGTGCCATCTTTATCCACTTTATTTCTGTTTGTTTACTTAAATATAGCTCTGTTTGTTTGTTTTGTGTCTTCCTGTTTCTTGCTTTCCTTCGTAGTCTCAAAAAAAGGTTGCATATGCACTATGTTGAAAGTTAGTCCTCTGTATTGAACACCCGGTGGATTGTATATCAGCTATCTGATCTCTACTTACCCTCTGATGTTGACCAGTGTTTTACCTTTCCCCCTACAGGAAGTGTGGAGTTGCTAGGCGCAATGGCTTACTGTGCCCCCAAGCAGTTGTCCTCTTGTCTTCCCAGCATTGTGCCAAAGCTTACAGAGGTGCTGACAGACTCGCATCTCAAAGTCCAGAAATCAGGAGCGCAGGCCCTGAAGCAAATTAGTTCTGTCATTAAAAACCCTGAGATTCAAGGTGTTGTAGCCTTCGTAACTGTCTTACTTGAAAACATTAAGAATAATTTGTTTTTAGAAGTTTGTGCACTTAGCCTGATATTTGAAGTTTATTTTCGATTTTGAACATTTGATCTCAACTTTTCTTTGCTAGTATTGAACTGGAACTGATTTCTGACTGTATATTTTTCTCTGAATTTTGTTGCTAAATAAATCTTTTTTAACCTAAGCTCAAACTTACTGCTTTTATTACAAAGGGTTACTTGTCGACAAAAGGTCATTAAACTTGCTTCAACTGATTTGATGTATCGAATTTGTAATTGTACTACAACAGCTTTTGTTCTTCATACAACCTCTTGCCGACAAACACAATTTATTAGCCTAAGACATGCTAAAATCTAATTCGTTTTTGTATTGGCTTTCATTCCCTTTACAGCTATTTCTTCAGTGCTACTGGACGCCTTAAGCGACCCAGCCACTCATACGGCTAAGTGTCTGAAGGTCCTCTCACAGACAACATTTGTGCACTTCATTGATGCGCCATCATTGGCCCTCATAATGCCGGTACTTCATCGAGCTCTTGACCTAAGGTCGACGGAAACAAAGAAAATGTCTGCGCAGATCATTGGCAACATGTACGCACTCACAGACAAGAAGGTAGAATCAACTATTATAACGGTTCAAATGATAGAGACTGTAAAATCAGGACTATGAAATTGTGCATACCAAATTTTTTGTTTGCACTAGACTCCGATAACATGAGAAAGTGTGCTGGAACTGTCAATATTTACTGCTTTCGATTTTAACAAAGTTATCCTCAGCGGTTTTACTAGGTTTACCTTAGTCATTTGCAGGTTTGTCTGTCTGATTACCTGCTGATTCCCTGCTAGATAAACTAGTTTTACCTGCCTCATTACCTGCTAGGTCTTCAAGAATTACCAGACTGTTACTTCTTAGACCTAGTAGGTTTACCAGAACGTTATCTTCTATGTCTTCTAGGCTCACCTGACTGCCTTACTGCTAGACCTACTAGGTTTGCCTTTTACCCGTTAGGTGTTTCAGATTAATACAATTGTTACCTGCTAGGTCCACAAGGTTTGCCTTTTACCTGTTAGGTCCTTTAGATTAAAACGATTGTTACCTTCTAGATCTACTAGGTTTACCTGATTGTTATCTGCTTTATCCAGTAAGTTTATCTTATGCAGCTGTTTTCTCATGGAATTGCTTCCTGTTTTGTTCCAAGGACCTTGCTCCGTACTTACCTTCAGTTGTGCCGGGACTCAAACAAGCACTGCTGGACCCAGTACCAGAGGTAGGTTCAATTCCTGTGCCAATACCAAGCTAATACCTCCCAATACTAGTTTTGTTATAACATAGAAAGTAATGATTAATAGTTTTTCACATGGTGTCATTGTTATTTTAACTGCTGTTAATACTGTCACCCCCATTACTGTTATTACAGTCGTTGCTGTTGTTCTTATAAGTGTCGTTGTTAATTTTTCTAAAGATTAAGTTTAATTATTGCTAATTATGTTACACACTGACATTGTTGCTGTATAACCAAAACGACATGGTTTGCAATTTTTATGTCTTTTCCAATGTACCTGGACTGCTTACCAGATTTCTGGTTTTGCCATTTTCAGGTTCGCGGCCTCACTGCACATGCCTTGGGTGCACTTGTGAGGGGTATGGGTGAGGAGAGTTTTGAAGATCTGTTACCCTGGCTGATGGTGACCTTGACCTCAGAAAACAGCAGTGTGGACAGATCTGGAGCAGCGCAAGGTATGGGTCACATAGTTAGGCTATAGGGAAGGGTGGGTAAGGAGAGTTTTGAAGATCTAATACCCTGGCTGATGGTAACGCTTACTTCAGAAAACAACAGTGTGGATAGATCTGGAGCAGCGCAAGGTATGGGTCACATAGTTAGGCTATAGGGAAGGGTGGGTAAGGAGAGTTTTGAAGATCT
>JAOBAT010057643.1:0-26907 GCA_026413305.1 Hydrozoanthus tunicans | reverse complement strand
TGTAAGGGGTTGTTCAGATGCAGGAATTATCTCAATTGAAAGGGGATGTTCAGATGCAGGAATTATCTCAATTGTAAGGGGTTGTTCAGATGCAGGAATTATCTCAATTGAAAGGGGTTGTTCAGATGCAGGAATTATCTCAATTGTAAGGGATTGTTCAGATGCAGGAATTATCTCAAATGTAAGGGATTGTTCAGATGCAGGAATTATCTCAATTGAAAGGGGATGTTCAGATGCAGGAATTATCTCAGTTGGAAGGGGTTGTTCAGATGCAGGAATAATCTCAATTGTAAGGGATTGTTCAGATGCAGAAATTATCTCAATTGCAAGAGGATGTTCAATGTGCAGGATGTTTCAACCAACTTGAACGTTGGAAATTTGGTCATTGATCAAAGTTCCCATTAAGGTATTAAAAGTAGCCTGCATGTTGCAATTGACAATAAAACATTGCTTATAGTAGAAATGCATAGCTTCACAGGCCACACACACAGTTGTGTACTGTAGAGCCCAAATAAACGGCAAAACTGACAGGACACCAAATGATCTAACCTCGTACATTTCTGTGATAAACATCAGGGCGTGTATACACACAGTTGAATGTGTCTCTACCCCCTCACTTGCCCAGTGGATGATGGCATTGTACAGTTCATTCGTGGGAAAGGAATTGGGAGCCATGAGTGTCTGACACAGGATTATTCGTAATCCATCCACAGAACAAAATCTTAGCAAAAGTTCAAGAATCTGCAAAAACATACAATTTACTTATTAGTAAATCATAGAGGTTATAACCAATATTGAAATCTTAAAAGAATACTTTAGACACTTCATCAGCTCCACTGTTACCCAACAAGCATCATGGATATCTTAGGAGTAGCTTACAGCTCTACAAAAGAGTGATCTATAACAACCATCAAATGTTTTATCTTAGGATTAGCGTACTGTACTTTAAAAGCCTCATCAGCTCCACTGTTACACAAGAGTTGTAACTATCAACAACCATCTTTGAAATCTTGGAAGTAGCTCACGTTAGCTCTGTTATAGTCTTAGGATTAGTGTACTGTACTTTTGAAGCTTCATCAGCTCTACCGCTAGACACAAGTGAACTTTGACCAACCATCTTTGAAATCTTAGGAGTAGCTCACTCTGGAAGCTTTGTCAGCTGTACCATTACACACAAGTGAGCTACTGTATCAACAGCCATCTTTGAAATCTTGGGTGTAGCTTACTTTAGAAGCTTCACCAGCTCTGTTGTTACACATACAGGAGTGAACTAACAACAACCATCTTTAAAATCTGAGGAGTAGCTTACTTTAGAAGCTTCGTCAGCTCTACTGTTACACAAGAGGGCCATTATTCGCTCCATCCAGAAAGGCAGGTGCCCTTGGCTGTAAACAAAAAAAATTTCCAATTACAGTACAAACAGCCATACTACAGTTTGTTATTAATTATTATTAGATTATTGTAAATAATTAATGTAATGATTAACATAATACATACTTATATATTAGTAAATTCAGCAGTAAATTGAATTACTCACATTATCAGTGCTTGTTGAATCTTTGGGCTCTCCAGTAGGTCAAAGAACAAATCAACTGCATACTTTCTTGTCAGGGAGCCCTCTCCGTTCAGAAGTATATTGAACACAAGTTGAAATGTCTGGTTTGTGTTCTTGGAGTTGAACAGCTATTCAGGGACAATCAAAACTGTTACATGTTTTAATTGCATCTGGAATTTGTTACAATTGATTTCACCAACGTAGGTAAAAAAATTGTGCCATTCTTGTTTTGATAAAAAAAAATAAGGTTTTGTTATAGTTTTAAGCTGCTATTAACTCCTGAATAAACATACATGTTCATTAATTTTTTCTGAGCAAATTTTCCACCCTATACTGGCCCTATTTGGATCTGTACAATCATTAGTTCTTGGCTGTTTCCATCCTATTTGAGCCTTTATTGGGTCTGCCTGACTTTTAAAATCCAGCAATTTTGTCACTTTCATCCCTCTGGGCAAGTTACTCGCTAACAAATATAGAATCATTTATTTTGTGTTTGGAACATTCCATTTTATACCACTATACCACCCAGCTGTACTAAATTATTGACACTTCAAGATATTTCCATCCTATAATAATAATTACTGTTATTTATGCTTCTATTGACAAATTTACTATTCAAGATTTTTCCACACTATACTATTTTTTTGCCCTATACTACTATTAGATTTTGGAAATATATTTATTGTCTGCCCTTTACTACTATCTTGCCCTGTGGCTGTATGCTTATTCAGGAGTACAAGGCACAGACAATGTAATTTTTAATTTATTTTAATTCATTCAAATTTCAAATTCATTACATTTCGAATAAAAATGGTAAATAAATAGATAAATATAATGAATCTGAGGAGGTTGTAAAATATATAGAATTCAAGACTCACATTCTTCAAAATAAGGTTATCAGTTCAATAAATGACCATAGTTTTAGGCATGATGTACTATGAAATTCATTGCTAGTTAGCAAAGTTTTAACCCAATTCTCCTTATAATAAATAACTCAATCCATATAAAGTAGGTCATTTGGTAATGATGAGAAAATTGAAAATGATCAAACCTGTATATATTAATAAGCTCATAATGAAAAGCAAAATTCTTTATAATGGGCAAAATGAACAGTTTTGGTTCTAGTTGGGAGAATTTAAAGCAAGCCACCATTTGGTACAAATTGTTTGAAGCTGAAAGGATTAATCAACACATACAGTAATATTATTATTAATGGTTTGAAAAAGAACTAGGTGTTATGAACAAAGGACAGGTATTTCAAAAAAGTTTATGTTTTTGTTTAACCTGAATCACTAAGGAGGGTTGTCAGGGGCCAGTTCAAAATCTAACCTTTTCTCCAAGCTGTTCATGAAGTGACAGGCTGGTCAATATTGAGAGAGAAAAAACAATCACAGTAAGGTTGGCATGCGACAGGAAGCTGATCAGTGTCCTGTATACTGACTGGATGTTGTCCTAGAAAAGAAAAAATAAGACATGTAGCATATAATTATAGGCATGTGTAGTAATGAGGGTATCTGCAGGTTCAAGTCATTGAAATTTAAGACCTTATTCAGGCCTTTCACTGAGAGGTGTGCGATCGCATGCGCACATCCTTGGCACTTGCCTAAAGTAGTAAGTACTAATTACTTTTTTTTTTTTATTATTTTAACAGGTAAACATATTTACCTTGTGGAAGTTATCTAACATATGGCCCTCGGCACAGACCTTGGCATTATTTAAAGCCAATTTTGTGGAGGGAGGAAAACCGGAGAACCCAGAGAAAAACCCTCCGAGTCAGAAAAAGATCGACAAATCTTAGCCCACATGGAAACCCAGGATTCGATCCTGGGTCCACATAGGTGGGAGGCACGAGCGCTAACCACTTGGCCATCCTGAATGCTAAGCAGGCTTTTAACTGCACTCCTCGATCTTAAATTTCATCATGGGTAACGCACTAATTTTTCAGTGATTACTATATTTGTTGCTGTGGGTAATCTGAAGGGGCAGGTAGCGTGATGATTTTAAATCTCTAGGCGAGTATATGTTGTTATTAAATCAATAACTAGTACTGACAGTACTGAGAGAAAATAAAACGGAATTGCCGAGTGTATGAATCTTGGATTTGGAGGATTACAATTAACTGTCAGTAAGAATGAAAATAATTATCTGAGTGTATTCAATATTGAGATCTTTGTTAACATGATAAATACTAACCAACGCTTTGATGTGGGCTTGAACAGGTAAGTTGTGTCTGCACAGGTTTGCGAGAACTCCAAGGCAGGGCATTGTCAGGTCACATTCTGCCTTTTGACTATTCACACAAAAACACTATTAATTATTTTAGTAACATGATGGCTTATATTGCTATTGCAGGAAACAGCTACATGTAAATACAGTATAAACTGTTTGGTGCAATTTTAAAGACAATAAAGTTAAGAAGTAAGAAATAAAATGACATAGATGTCTGGATTTATGGTTTTAGCTTGTTTATGATCTGTCTGCTTATCACCTTGTTTTGATAAGATACTTGATGAGATCTTCAATATTGCCCCCGGTTGTGATGATACTGCAGCAATATGTCACCCTTTGTAACAGCTGTAAACACTGACAAACATAAAAACATGTCAAGTTTTTCATAAAACTAGAACTTGAATCCGACTGCCAAATTGTATAAATCTAATATGTACATTTAGTCATCAAATACTCAAATTGAGAAACTGTAAACTCTAAGACATATATTATTATGTAATGTTGTGGTTCAATTTTCTTCTTGGTTTGATCCATTAAGTTATTTTCCTTTGTTTCAAACTCCTTGTGTCATTACCATATTCAAAAACAAAAGAAAATAAAATTTAAACCAAGGATGAAAATTTAATTCAACCACAACTGTACACTGTACATCTTAAATAGTACTATTTCACAGCTTTTCAACCTTATTGCTCAAGTGCAAGTGTGCAGGCCATGAGGTAAAATTGGAGACCGTAACTTATGATCCAAACTGAACAATTAACATTAAAATTCATATAAATATTATGTGACTTTTAGATAAAATAATAAAGTTAGAATTTACTGTAGCAGTCTGTACAGTAAATTAATATATGGACCTCGACTTGATTAAATCACAGAATGCAAAATGGCTCAGCCATATAATAAGCAAAGTGTAACTTTATCTAGAGTTCATTAGTATTTGAAAAAAACACAGTGATATATCACATAATTATCAAAGGTTGTATGTACTGAGTAAAAATATGAAAACTTTTCTAACTAATTCTAAATGTTTAGCCTTACCCCAAAAAAGTAAACTGAAACCCTGATCAATATCAAACTATGAAAATATAATTTACATTTTTATTAATAAATAAGTTTTTACACAAAAACTATGTTATACTGACCATTACATACCTGAAAAACCATTTTGTCATTGTTTGAAGGATTTTGCCGCAGTAAAAAGGCAGCAAGAGTTGATGTTAAGTGATAGGTGCCATGGAGGAGTTCGCGTGTTTCTGAGTCACCAGCTAAAAATTAATAAGGTCAGTTGGTTAGTATTCCTAGTAACCCTTCAATGAATTACTTTTAATTTTATAGCTATCTAAAATACAAATTGAGAACAAACAGAATATTGTATAGTACTTGCTAAAGTAAATTGCAAGTTCTACCAATCAGAAAATTCCACAAGGTTCTGATTAAACTGACTAGCAAAACCTTGAAGATTTTTATAACAAAACTTTTGCCTGAGGCCCTTTGGTAGTCAACTAACATTTTCCGAGAAAAGACCAAATCACCCATTGGAAACCCAAATCTTATTGATGAGTGTGTGGTTCCTTATTAGTCCCCCGCTAGAAGATGTGAGACTAGATCATCTACTTAGTATCCCTGTATCATCCTATGAACAGATTTTTAACATCTACTCAGTGAATATCCAGCAAATATCTGGGTGGTTATTCATCACCAATACATTCACTGAACCTGAGGTGAATAAAAGTTTTGGTAAAACCACTCAGGTGATTCTCAGAGAGAAAAAATAGCTATTTCCAAAGACTTTCGCAAAAAAATTATTATTTCTTGTTGTCATTCATTTGCTCAGTTGTAAATATCAACAACTGATGCGTTTTCACCCAGAGTTTTATCTTTTTCTTAATACTGAAATTAGCACAATTATTGTCAAAGGGATGTTGCAGCATTACCTTTGAAAAGTGTCATCTACACTTCTTAGAATAACATTTTCCTTTGAACAAGGAGTTCAAATACCCACAAATCATGATGCAGCTATTTTGAACACTTATTCACATGTCACCCTAAATCACCTCATACAAGGAGGTTATAGCTGGCATAATACATCCACCTCCACCAATGATAGTGGTGAAAACTCTATAATCACCTAAGTAATTTTACTAAAACAAGTTTTGTAATGTATTCGTCATGGAGCCTTGCATTTTTCTGGACGATTATTTCTACATTTAAGGAATTTAATGCTCTTGATTACAAAACTTTGACCTTGAATTGAGCTTGAACTTCAAGTATCAAAGAGAATTTAAGTTATGGATACATAACAAAGTTAATCACAAATACCAGATGTGCACTGTAGGTCTCAAAGGTCAGTCAATAAATAAGTTAACAAAACCAATTTTTCAAAGACCATTTTCTTACTCACCCAAATTGAACAGTAGCACCATAGCCTTCACATACAACTCTGGTTTTACTTTGGTTTCATTGAGAAGGCCAACCAGGGACGATAAACACTCAGCGGCAAGCAGTTCCTTAGCATTAAACCCCAGTAAAGGTTGACCAGTGGAAGTGATGCCGATCAGGACCTTATAACAAGTGGTTTGTTCAGCAACAATTCACATGCAAAAATTGATAATAATAAGTTGATAACAATAAGTTTTATTGGTAACTTGACCGGTAATAAAATTGAAAAACTCAAGTTTACATTTTTTTTAAAAATAACATAAATTATATAACTAAAGCTTTTTGTTTTGACAGATTATGAACTTCAAAGTTTGCAAATATTATACCAGTTTTCAAAATGCTTTTAAATTCGAGCATTGTTTCATCATTAACCATAATTAAAAAGTGAAGTGCAGTCTTTCCCTTTGCAAAAGAAATATTCCAGTACCTCCTGATGCAGACGAAAATTTTAAACTGCTTACAGCACGTTCTCGTGAAAAATAGATTCAAAGAAAGTGCAATTTTGACAGCTACATTCATGCTTCATAATTTTAGTCTAATGTTATTATGTACCCATAGCGTCAACAAAGAAAGGTCCGCTATCCAACAGAAACCACAGATAAAATTTTTAACCAAAAGTAGTCAGTTGACGATCAAAGGCAGACATAACAGTCTATCAAAATGCTAGTCTTTAAAACCCGAAGGCGTACACAAAGAAATCAATGAAACAAGAAAGAAATACCCAAACAAACAAAAACAGAAAGCTAGTAAACATGAAAATGCTAGTCTTTAAAACCCGAAGGCGTACACAAAGAAATCAATGAAACAAGAAAGAAATACCCAAACAAACAAAAACAGAAAGCTAGTAAACATGAAAACTGAGTGCAAGCCAAATGGCGAGTGCAAGATACAAATCTAAGTAGAGTTAATATTGCAACATATTGTATAAACAGAAAACTTACATCAATTTGCCGTTCCAAATCTTTGGCTGTTGACTCATTTGTATGGTTCCTGTATTGACAAAAAGCAGCCGATAATGCCTTAAGACAGGCTGTGATATCAAGCGACATCTTTGAAGAACGTGTTGAGGTATATAAAGCAGCAGTCGCGCGTATTATAAAAGGATTGAAATCACAAATTTTCTCTTTGAAAAACAAAACTTGCCGTTGTCATTTTCAGACTTCGCGCTACCTTGCTCATGCGCATAACTTGTGTCAAAAGTCCACTGACCATAAGGATTGCAACCTGCCTTTTTATCTCGCGCCCAGTCTTTTTTGAAAAAAAAAATTTTTAAGTATTTACGGTCTTTTATTATCAGATTTTCGGACAAAAACAGATATGAAAGTTTGATCGTCCGAAAAATAATTAACTTCTGAACAACACAATTTTTAAATTAATTGAAAATAAAATATTTAAGCGCAAGATATTCGAAATGTGAGTGAAACGGTTCCAACAGAAGAGCGGCGCGGCCAAGACCTGCATTTGCAATGACAGACAATTGTTTCGTCCTTGTTGCGACTCGTCAGTGACGCGTATCGATGTGAACACACACCAGAATGAGTTCTAGTGTATTTATTACGCTGTAACTCAATCCTCGCCTCTGACACACCACCCCCTAAACCAAACGGGGCGGGCCGCAAGTGACCCGAGGGGTAAAAAGCAGGTGGAATAAATCGTATACGTACGCGTCCCTTGACATGTTTAAACAAAATTATCTATAGTTTGACAAAAGAAACCATCAGAGAGCGGTTTTTGAATAACTGAGTCATTGATAAAAACAACCATTGAATTATAGTATTTGGCTGCTTATTTATTAATATCATTGTATTTTTATTTTAACCACTTTTGTGTTACATTTTTTTATCAGTATTCACAGTTATCATTAGCGTCATTAAAACAGCTGTTGCTCAAAGCCTCAAGGACATTCGTTTCTTCCGGTTCGGAAACTGGAAATGGACTGGGTTGAACTTTACTCGGCGCAAGGTTTATGCCGCATCAGAACAAGAAAGCACTCCTAGTTGTCAGGATTCTTATGAAAAAGAGCTTGTATTGCTTTCATTTTAATAGGGTAGTTTTTTGTTTTCTCCAAAAGTTATCCTTCAAAAAGGGTTTAATAAAAATCAACAATGTTTATCCACTAGAGCTAAAAACAAAAAGGCTTAACCTGAAATTTCATTCCTGGCCAGTTGAAGCGTTTAAAAAAACAACCTGTCGTGAAACGCGCGTATCAACGAATGCGCGTGTTGAGGGGAGAAGAAACACCAATGGGTTAAACGTATATAAGGGTTATGAAGAGAAGTCTCTCGATATTAGAAAACAGCGGTTAAGTTGGGATGACTTGGAGGCTGCTAGACGTAAACAATCCACCCTGATTCTTATGTACGAAATTGTAAATAGAAAAGCTCTTCTCAGTTATCTCATCGATCTTTTCAAAAATTGCAACAATGGATTTGAATTGAGAGAGAAAGGATCAGGCTAACTCACCAGGATTCAATACCGAATTCTCCAAAATGAAAAGTTTTTCTTTTATTGGGGCAAAAATATGGAATTCTATCACACATAACGTCCGGCTTGCGCCGCCTACTTTCTATGCTTTCAAAACGAAAATAAAGGATCGATCTCGCTGTCATCTTTTTATTCAAACAAACAATTAACTGGCTAAAACAAAAATGTCCTTTTGCTATCTTTTCGGCTTTATTAAAAGAGCCATTATCAGGATAACTGACCAACAACTGACAACTGTATTATTTATCTAAATATAAATATATTGTATATTTTACAAGTAAGTGAAACAAAAGATGACGCATCGATTGTATATTTTATAAACTTATCTTAAATATATTATTTGTAATATTTTAGTAATATTTTAAATGAAGCACGTCTTTTCTGTAAAGCAGTAGTTTATCTTAATTGTAACTTTACCGTGGTTAAATAAAGATCATTCATTCATTGTCTGGCTGTATATCATTTTGCAAAACACCAAATGCAAAATTGGTTGTAGGGCACTGGAAAGTCTTTACGAATACTTTGAGCAAGATCGTTGATATTAGTTGGTTATTACATTCAGGAATGGTTCGAGAGAAAGACCGAATGATCAGCAACAGCTAACATTGGCTCTCACGTTTCTGAAGTTACCACTAGTATTTCTATATGTGCGTATCTTTCTCAGACCTCAGACAGTTCACGACAAAGATTTTACTTCGCTTCTAACTCCTCCCTGAACCCTACCTCCCTCCACTGCCCCTTCCTCCCCTGCCCCTACCCCTTCCTCCCCTGCACCTACCCCTTCCTCGCCTGCCCCTACCCCTTCCTCCCCTGCACCTACTCCTTCCTCCCTTGTTCCTATCCCTTCCCTCTTCCCCTACCTCCCTCTCCTGTCCCTATCCCTTGCCCTGCTCTTACCTCCCTCCCCTGCCCTTACCCCTTACTATGCTCTTATCTATCTCCCCTGCCCCTACCCCTTCCACTTCCCCTATACCTTCATCCCCTGTCCCTATCCCTTACCTCCCTCCCCTGCCTCCCTCCTTTAATCTCTTCTCCCTCGACAAAGATCACCTATAGTGGCCGTTTAATCATCCTTTTTTTCTATAAACAAATGTCACAACTCAGTTTTTAAGGTCACCGTTTTCTTGCTCTGTTTCCAAAGAACTCAGAGGCAAACAAGTTACTTCCACCGAAGTTGATGCACTGTTTCGCCCGTGATAAGGACCAGTCTGGTTCGTATCCCTACAAAGTTTGCTTCTTTCGGGAAATCCGAGAAGCTCTTGAAAACCTGTTTTGTAGTTTTCCAGGAAGATGCAGTAGATAAACGGGTTCAAAACTGTATAAAGATGAGAAAAGAATTTTGCACAGAATATCAGGTGCCTTGAATCGCACGGCCGATGTGTGTCCCAAACAAACGCACTTAGGAAGCCATAAAGGTTAACAGGAAGACAAGAAACGAAAAACACAACCACCACAGTCACAAGCATACATGTTACCCGCTTGTTTTCTTTGGCTCTGCGCTGTGCATCTATGGACGAGAACTGAGATGGAACTTTCGGTCTGTAAAGGGTTACGATGATGGCCGTGTAGAGGCTGGTAAGGAGTAAAAACGGGATCATTGTAAAGGTGACAAGGAAGATAGTGAACTGAATTTTAACTGCTTCTACTTGATCAAACGCTGGCTCCCAGTCATAGACACAGTAAGAAACCGCTTCTCTGTGAATGATTTTATATGAAAAAAAGTAACTAGCAGGGTAAATTGCTGCAACAAACCAGGTAAATGAAATGGCAATAAAACACGTCTTGTTGTTGCTAATAGGTTGTTTTTTCATTGGTAGAACTACACTGAAGAACTGCTTAACCGCAATACACTCCATGGTTAAAATTGATACAAGTGGTGATATATGGTAAACAAACTCTGATAGTTTACAGGTAAATGATCCAAAAGCCCCATCCCACGGCCATAGTCCTCTTGGTAAATAAATTCGCTTTATTTGTCGAATGTGGGAAAAAAACGGTAACAGCCAATCAGACGCCGCCATGTTTAAGATGAAGAAGTTAATGGTTGTCCGTAAACTACGGTTTCTGTAAATGATAGCGATGACCACCGAGTTTCCACCAAATGTGAGGATCATCAACACAGAGTAAGCTATAGTCTTGATCACTTTGACCAGAGTTGAGTCCAAGAACGGATCGCAGTCTTGTAGGGACCAGACAGCGAAACTGGTGTTGAAAGTTGCGTTTTGCTAAATATGAAAAACATAAATTCCATGTTAACAACTAACTACACAAATACAAAGAAACATATAAAAGCGTTTAACTATGAATTGACAATCTTAAGAGAGGCCAAACTCTGGCTTATTTGCTGTAATTACACAAAGACAAGAGACTTGCGAGTGTGAGAGTACCGGCCAATTTTTTAGGCTCGACCGGGCATTATTTAAAATAAATCAAGCATTTGAACACCTGGTCAAAGACAATGCGACCACGCATCAACAATTTGCGCGAACATTCGAGCATTGCCTTAAAAAGTAGAGCATGTCCGAATTTTAGGGACCATTCACAGGCCCTTAAGAAAGAGAATCGAATCGAACCGACGAGGCGACACGCCGATCACATGGCAGATGCTCTAATCGCTGAACTACCGAAGCAACTACAGTAGCAGTGATGGAACAAAACCAGCCCAAGAATAGCCAGGCAACTCCATCCCAGCTGTCTCACACTTGCTACCACTCGTTTTGGAAATGAGATTGCAGAGAATAGACGTTTTTCCCTGAATAGCCAGCGGTTCGGCGCTAAGTCCCCTTGTGTTGCGCCGAACGTATAATATTAAGTAAATAAAGGCGCGCGCGTAGTAGGACGTTCGCCGAAGGCCTTTTTTTATCTTAACGCACGTTTGCTAAGCACATGCAGAATCACAAGCAGTCTAATAGCTTTGCGATTTCCAACCCTAAAAATACCGGGCTTTTGGTTTGACACAGGATATCCTTTGATCATGATTAGCACTAAAAACACCGGACTGACTATTTTAACCCCTAAAATATACAATAATCATACATAGGAAGTATTCTCCCGGGGTATGATTGCCTCGGATTGGTTCCCTAAAAATGCTTATTTGGGTTACACTAAAAGAAACGATTTTGAAATACAACAAATACAAGAAAAGTCAAGGACAAAAACCGACGTTTCGGTGCATCTAGCACCATTATCGAGGTCAAAAATAAAAATGAAACGAAGCGGTATGCGAAGCGCTAAGTTATTTACACAAGAGTAAGTTAATTAGTAAAATACTTTTGCACGAAGAGAGTCCGATTGTACGTCACAGTGCTGGCTTTAGATCTCGAATGAATAGCATCTCTGCGTTAACTAGATAGTACAGTCAAACTTGTTACTGCATTTTCTGATTACATTGAAGCGTGCTAAGAAATTATCCGGGACGGCAGTGTTATGGTCTTTCAAATAGTGAAAATTGATGGCACCTTTTGAGGGTGGCCTTCAACGCGCGTGTGAAGGTGGCCCTTTGTATACCCAAAGTAACATTTTGAACGAATAAACTACACACTGTTGGTTTGAGGCTTGGGCTCGCGCAGGCCGAGGTCTTGTTTAAGCTTGCGGCCAGTAAACACGGGTAGGTTGTTCTTTTCACCATGTTGTTGAAGTCTCAAAGTTGGGGTTTATGGAGAGAGCTTCAGATTCGACAACTAGTACAAGTACGAGTACGAGTTTTTTCTCATTCGTCATACTGCGCGTGCCGGAATTGCGAAGAAATCACGCCACCTCGTTGTGTTGACAAAATTTGCTGTCCACGCGCCGTATTTTTTTTTTTCTTTTTTTTTGCAAATCTCGTTGTTAACAAGACGACGACAATGAGTTTTGGCAACACATCGGGATGGCGTGATTTATTCGCAACTTCTGGCACACACAGAATGACGAATCGGTAAAAACTCGTATATTCGTAGCCGTACTCGTTGTTGAATCTCCTGAAGCTCTCATATGTTTGATACACAGAGGGGCTACCTTCACACGTCGGTTTTTGTCGTTGACTTTTCTAGTATCATGGCTTACACTACAGTGTTGTCTGTCGTGTATTGGAGACAAATTCAGTTGTTCCTTCTAACGTGTACATTACGATTGCTCTCATGTCGTTTATTTAAGTGATAACAGAGTACTGCATATGTTGGATGACTTGACAGTTTTTGACAAACAAGAAAAAATTAGCATATATTCAGATGAGAAAGACGGAAAGAAAACTTTTCGGGTTCATTCTCAGCTCTCCCCCTCGATAACTACCAAAAATCGCAAACCGAATTTTAAACATAATCATAAATGAATACAAAATAAACAATCACTCTAATCATTTTTTTAAGTATGGCGTCTTTGCTCTTAATTCATTTTAGCTATGCTAAAAAACATCCAAACAAAGTCGTTTTTCTGTTTTTGTCAGACAGACCCTAGGGAGTCCGTAAATGAAAAATGTGCATTTAGAATTCATTTTGTTCATGAAAACAACTGTTTTCTTGAATATGATAAAATAAAACACCTCTAGAAAATTACCGTTTTTTTCTGTGCCTTGTTTATTTGTCGCACCCATTTTTTCCCGCGTGTCATCATTTATTCAGAGAGAACGGCAAGCTGAATTTCCGGGTATAGACACTCACGAGTTTAGATACCTTTTGTATCTCCGGTTTAACATTTTACACGACATACCCTTATCGATCGTTTGTTCTGTTTGTTCGAAGATTAAACAATGAGTTTTACGGTTTCAACTGGTTTGGTTTGTCCGTTTGCCTGTTCAAAACATCTAACACTACAGATGAACTTTGACACATAAGTTTCAGGTCAGCCTGTCATTTCGTCGTCTCCTTGTTTGGTTGTCTGGCAGCACATGTGCAGTCCCACAGCGTCAGGAAACAAGATGGTTTAACTGTGTATGTGTTACTTCACACACATGTATGTATTCGTTCAAATCAGACAAAAATCTTTCTTTCTATCAAATCTGATCGTCCGATCAGCATATCTCAATCTTATTGTCTTATACAGATGAAAAAAAAGACATTTTGTGTTTTGTAGGAATGGTTACATTAAAACTAGAAAACACCAACCTCCGACGTAGAAATCATTATATATCCTTTGTTAATTACCCAGCAAAACTTGCTGCTGTGTGTCCAGAGAAGGCGCTGTTGTACTTTGTGGCTCGTTAGTGCTTCGGACAGGTGTTATACCAAATCTAACATAATGCAAAGAAACAACTATATCCAGACCCACGCAGGCACCTGCCATGTATTGTGGTGATGATACTATTCTTATAGCCAGTAATTGTTATTCATTCTTTAATATAGTATGCGCAGCGACTGTCTTTTTATAGGCGAGAGGCAAAGTCTTAATCGAGACTTTAGTGCTTGAGCAAAAGCAAGGCCAGGCTTTTCTTTCGCTCGCGCGTTCGAGTCTAAAGGCGGCCCGCTTGAGTGACACTTGGTCATTTCCCTTTAAAACAGCCGCTGTGCACATTATTTATTCTTCTTCATAGCATAACTTAAATGACGATGCAATACTTTTATTATGCTGTGAACGCTCTAGCAAGCCCGGGGGGGGGAGTTAATTATTTTCTGACCTTCCATACAGGGGGCTTGTTAGAAAGGGGGACTTATTTGCGAGGGGGAGGGGAGGGTTTATTTAAGGGTTGCAAATATTAAGTTCAGAAACCAAATAGATTTAATAGCAACAAGTGACTCTCTGTTCTTCTTGCGTTTAACCAGCATCATTCCAAAACTTAAACAGATACAACCGTTGACATACATACTTCTGACACTACACATTAACTTTTAACTCTTTCGCCTTTATGTTGGGATTGATTTTTTTCGGGGGGGTTATTCAAAACTTGAAGCCCTAGACAGGGGGGCTTATTTAGCGTTTACGGTAGTCTAGCTTTCTGACATCGGTATCAGTGTTCTTTATACCGTCAGCCAAGATTCGAAACCATTTGCTCTTACTTTACAAAGAACTTATTTCAAGAATAGTCTCCTTGTATTTTTTATTTTCAATTTAAATGTCAGGTATTCAGAAATTGTGTATAAATTGCCATCTTATTGGCTTTTACCATGAAAGGAGAAGTTGAATTTTTTATACTGTTGCTCTAAATGCCTTTCTATCAGAAAAAAACAATTGCGGAAACAGTTTTTGTTACATTCGTGAAAGAATAAAAACACGACTATGTGAAAACACATTTACCCTGTTTGCAGAGGTTAATGCAAACCTCGGCACTCTATAAGATTGTTTGAGCAGATGGGGATATTCCACATTCAATCACGTACTTATAAATAACCTCGCAATTCTCCCAAACGCATCTCGGTTTGTAATAGGCTGTGCAAGCACTGAAAAGCCGTTTTACTTTCATATATATTCTATACGTGCAAATAACAATATCCATGGCAATATAGAACTTGTCACTGCATACTTGGACCTGGATATCTCTGAGATCACAGTTAAACAGTTTGAACCTATAGCAATTATTGTTACTGCCTAAAGAGATCAGATTCCGATCTGCGAGAACAAACCCTAAGACAAAGAATGCTGCCTTTAAAAAGAATTATGGGCTGCCGCAGGCAATTTGTTTACCCGAACAGTGAGGAAAATTACTGTTTATAATAGGAACACCCGTTAATCTGTCAACTTTCAAACGAAAGGTGATATTTGCATATTTGAGAGTTCGTTATTTTCTTTGCTTTAAACTCAACTGATAAAATTGATGTTTAACGAGTCTTTTGGTTTAGTGTTAATTCTCTTATACAAAAATATAATGCAAAGGTAAATTACCAAAATTAGAAATAGTGCATGAGCAGTACAAATGGAAAGTTGAATATAGAAGTTTCTGCTTGCTTGAAGATTTCAATTAATTCACTTGCTATTTGTCATACATTTTACAAAATAGAAAACGAGTTAGAGATGCAGTAACCTTGAGATTTTTTGGAACATAAACACCTTTATTTTATACGAAAAAATAATAACGAATTTTCAATACATAATTATAGCTCTTTATAGTGGAAAAGATGCTTAGCGGTAACAACGAAAAAAAAAAACACACTTGAAGTGCGCAACAAACGGTAGCATTATTCAGCTTGCTTTAATTTGCAAAGGACTTTTATTTGTTATAATTTAAAAAAGGCTTTTTACTTTTTACACCTGCTGTTTGCAATACATTTTGCAATTACTTGCTCTAATGGATTACTCAGTCCGTAAGAAAACAAGTTGAAGACACCGAAACTTAAAGGTTATAAAACATGCATACAACGTGCCTTATATTTGTACGAAAAGCAATTTTGAGAAAACATTTCTAATTTGCCCACGAAAAATTCATCTTGCTTTGTTCGTTTTTTTTTCAGATATTTTACAACGTTAAGAAGGCCTAGCAAGGAACTGATGTCGATTCTATTCATGAAATACTCCGAGTCAAAGTGTATCAACTGTCATGATGCTAATTCTACAGTTATACAAAATTGATTGTTGCTCAGCGGGCGGATTGAGAAGAACTGCTTACTAGCTTAAATTCATCACATCTCTTCTGACAGAAACACACCAAGCCCCTTTAAAAAACGCACAAATGTTGACTCCCGGCCTGTCATAGCAACAAATGTTCAAAGTCCTTGGGTGTTTTTTAGAAGCGTTTTCTTATGTTTTGGTGTCAAATCGTGTCCTCGAAAACTGCCGATCCTTGGTGTTTGAGACGGAGTTAAAGAGAATCGGAGGTAGCAGCATCTATTTCTCCCACGCGTTATCGCTTCCAATACTAGTTCCGCCGTCTTTTGATCAAAAATAAGTTTTCTCAAAAGCCCCGGCCTTATCTACCAAATTACAGTGATGTCAGACACTCGTTAACCCACCATTCAGCTGCTGGGGAACGCCTTGTTGCTGAATCTTTGCTCAGTAGGAAACAAGTGATCATGAACAAACGCTTGGCGTGCGCGTGGCATCATGGTTAGCAAGACTGGTTGTATGGTTCCACCAACAGGTGCATGGCTAGTTTTCTCGCCATCGAGCGCGTTTGCGAGGAAGTAATCTGCGCAGAATCTATTGTTTTCGAAACTGCAGACGGCACATTATATCAAACTATCTTATATACAACGTCCACTCTCATTGAGCTGTCTTCTGAGGTTTATACTCCAATCACCTAAGGTCGATTGGATCAGGTCAGGCGCCCCCAACACTCACAAGCAACCGAAACCAACACTACATCAGCAGTCATTGAAACAATGGAGGGGTTTTCGGCACCAGCTGAACCGTCTCTTAACCTCTGTTATCTTGGGAAGGGTTTTGGTGACATGGGTGGACACTTTCTCTTCACCAGACTGCTGGTGCTCAGCTATCACTGAAACTATAGCATTGCGCCTATTTTTTGTGATTTTCCCGTTGCCATAGGTCAAGCTTTATAATTGTATAATTGTACCATATACTACCCATCTTAACAATGTTATGGAAGACTAACAGTTTCCAAAAAGTTATCTAGCTTAGCCGATGTCACGTTATATCAAATTATCTCATATACAAGTTCTACTATCATCGCCTGGTTAGCCCAATTGGTAGGTTCGATTCCCGGTACCAGGCCTTCACTCAAGGCTTTAAAATAACTGAAGAGTAGGTGCTGCTTTTGCTTCAACATCTGCAAACGGTTAGACCTTCGCGTCTTTTCGGATAAGGACGTTAAAACGTAGGTCCCGGGTGACAGTCCTCGAAGGGGACCTCGAGTCCTGTTGCCTGTTCTCCCGTGACTCGTTGAGTCAAAATGTTACAAAGCAAAGTAAAGCAAGTAAAGCAGACCAAAGGGACGTAATATGGTAATTAGATAGCATGAAATTAAGCACGAAATTTAGTTTCTTCCATCAAAAAAAGAATGGCCCGCGCTGCTTTTGCTGTTGTTCAATTTATTGGGAGATGAAAAGCAGTTCAAACACTCAAAACGAAAAACTCCGCAAGACCGTAATATCGGTTTTTCAACCTCGTAAAATCACTCTGAATGCTTTGTTCCCTTTTTTTATTCCTTTTTCTTGTTTTAGGGATACTGTCCAAACCTTACTTTGATAAATACAGTGAATACTGAACATATTTTGTAATATTAATGACACGGGTCGTCCCCAATCTATTTAAATTCAGGGGTGCCGGAGACACAACAATTGTCGAAATAGGACTTTAATTAGTTAGTAGTAGACATGCTTTGGTAAAGTTCGAGGTTGCTGCGGAAATCATCCACTTTTTGCACCAAACTATCAACAATCACAATACAGTAAACAAACAAAAAGGGACTACCTTCCCTTCGAGCTTGTCATGTTTGAGATTGAATATCTATACAGGGAAAGTTTGTTAACAACAGTCCCATGTACACTCACGAGAGCCAAGGCTAGTAGCAATTCATAGCCAAACTTTGACATTTCTTTAGTACAAGCTCATTATGTCGCGGCCTTTAAGCACTTTACGGTGGAGCTTGTCACAAGCGAGATCTTGTCATTGGCCTCCATGTTTCGTCAACAGCAAACCTTTGACTCTACGTACAAACGTCTATTTTGTGTCCTGACACGCCAAATGTTCCTTGGCGATCGAGAACTTGCGAGCATGTGCGCAACCTATGTTTATGTTTTTTTAGTTTAGAGTAAATCGAGCATTCGAGCACACTATATAAAATACAACGCAAGCATGCATCAAAATTAAAATTGCAAGGGGGCCATCCGGGGCCCTAAGTACTAGCCGTCGTGTCTGTACGTTCTGTAATTAAATGACAAGTTCTGCAGGGGTCCTTGGCCCATAGAGATTATTTTGGACTTTGTCCGCAACTTTTCAACAAATCACGAGTACAAAAAATACGGCGATTTTTACATTTATCCTGCATATTTTCTAGCATATACATGTCCAAAAATGCCAAAGAAACACTTATAGTGACTCTATAAATCTCAGATTTTACAAACACAGTTTCAGTTAACACAAAGATGAGTTTTATCAACTGTTACCTTCCCTGAGCTTCTTAAGCGGTGTGAGGCCCGTAATGCTTTGCGCGCGGTAAAATGTACAACCGCCATCAGTTTTTCCGAATGGTCTCTTTCACTAAAACTCTAACCACGATCTCTTATCGCTTTAAAAGAACCTTATTAACCAAATAGAAATTAATAGAAATTGCTTTACGAGCCGAGCTTGTATTTACATAGTTTGAAAAACATACACTTGCAAGAAGTATGAAAGAAAATTCAGCCTTTACGTTTCACATGAATTATCGACAAAGACAGGATGCATGAGGGATATTGTTTTGCAAAGCGACAAATGTAAGAAAGAGTGGCTTGCCTAAAAGGTTTAAGTGACCAACGTCCTAAGCAAACGAATCCTTAATAGGCAAGCTTTAAATACGCTGACGCCGAAGTAAGTCGAGCCGTTATTTTTATCTTTTCTTTTAAATAGTTTTATTGTACCACTTTTCCCCGTTTTTTAACATGTTCACATCCGTTCCTCAATCGAACTACATATGCGTTTCGACTCTACCGCTGTAGTTTTCTCGGTAGCTCAATAGTAAGAGCCCTCGGCATGTGATCGGATGTTGTAAGTTCGGTTCCCGCGTGGGTAGTTTTTTTCTTTTTTTTGTTGCTCGGTCTCTTTTAAACTTCGTTCAAATGATTATAACATGCCAGAGATTGGTAACTCTGCATGGACTTGCATGGAGAGGGTTATACTGATCAAAACGAGCATATAAACATTGCATTAACTGATTTTGGTTGGGATATTTAACCTCAAGAAAAAAGCAAAGGCTTTCCAATGCTTTAGCCGGTTAGTACCAAATTATCTATTCAGTTTGTATATTCAAATAATGGGGCTGCTAAATGTTTCTCCCACTATGATGAACTTATACTTTTTGCTGTTTTCGAGGTAATGCGCATCGGTCGTAAATGTTTTTCATAAATTTAAGTTTTCAATTAATGAAACAAGTCGTTTTTTCTTTCCAATTAGTATGAGGTTACCATCACAACTGAACTATATCATTGACGCGAAAACTTATTAGTCGCTTTTTTCCTAGTATTACATTTTAGATTAGCACATTAGAAAATCTGAAAAGAATGAAGGCAAAAAGTTGTGTCAGCTGAAAAAACTGATAACTATGAATTCTCCTATTCCATAACTGATAAAGATAACAACGAAAAGAACATGTTATGTTGCCACTTCATAATTACTGTTTTATGAAATAATATGCTCTCTCCATCTTAGCTTTCCTGAAATTTGACACGACATTTGTTCGGTACAATGCCACTAATGGATCCGTAAACGGTAATCACAAGTACTGGTCACTGATTGTCTTCATTTCCAGTAATGTCTTCTTTAATAGCATGAGACACTTCTCGAAAATACTATTTTGCTCGATCATTTAAAAAAACTCAGCATAGTCGGAATTTTAGATTTAAAAATATTTTGGTTTCTGTCAGTTTGAGAGCCATTCTGTTTGTCATATTTGTTTAGGGTTTGGCTTAATATTTTTGAAGCCAAGTTTCTAGCTGGTGTTTGGTCTGCTAGTAGAAGATATTAAAAATAGCTGGCACCAAGGAAGTTACAGATTTAAATCCGCTGTAAAAAAAAGGTCTTAACACGACAACTAGCAGCTTGAGTTTTTTTTGCTGTTCTTGCTGTTTTATGAAGATGTACAGGCTAAATAATAGAAACTTTTAAAAAAACCAACCTTAGACGCAAAATTCATTCTCCCCTGTAAATCACCCGACGAGATGTGTTGCTGTGCGTTCCGACGAGACACTGCTGTATTTTTCGTCAAGTGAGTGCTTCAAACAGGTTTTGAAACCAATCTAAGGTTTAAGGAAGGAAATTGACGTGTCCATTACTATCGCATGTATACCCACTGTGCACAGTTAGCATAAAGACGTTCGTTTTATGCGTGCATTAAAGTGCTTTTTCATCTACTTTCGTACGTGCTATTGACATTGCTGCCATAGCAACGTCTTACTTGTCAACATACGATCCTGGGTCTTAAAAACTGAACTGATCAAACACTGGAACTAATAAATTTTCTAACTTGATAGCTGATAAATTGTTGCAGCTCTTATTTCTACATATTTTGTAGATAAGGAAAACATAAAGTTATAAGAAACGTTGCGTAAACTGATTTGCCTTCACGAAGAACGCAGGCTCCGAAATGAATCGTTTCTTGGCAGGTATTAATTGAAATACTGTTTGCACAACATCCATACACAAAACTTTATTTGTTACTGCTTATAGAATTGATCAAAAACAAGTTTTCCTTTTATTTCTAAAAACAAAGCGTCGTTTTAGTTTAATACAGAGCATTTTTCTTTAGTTCACACAAAACGTGCGTTTGCAATACTAAGTTTAACCGCAGTTGCGTGATCTATTCGGCCAATTTACATTTGAAACTAAAAATTTACATTAAAAAACTTAAAAGTTATAATGACATACTGATCGAGAAATCAACAAACTTAAAGTATTAGCATCGTGTAAAAGGGTACAAAAAGAATAATTGAATTACACAAAATTTAACACGTACAAAATAATCAAGGCGGACAACTGGCCGCAATATAATTATGTGCAGCTTTTAAATCTAAAATCCCCCGAACTAAAACTAAGACGCGTTAAACTATTGTATTTTATGAAGTCGAACGTTTTCATTTTCACTTTCGCTACTTAGTACCTAGATAGTTCGTGAATTGTAATTACGCAAATAGGAATAACGAACGTCCTCGTTTGTAGTAATTGTTTTTTCAACAGAATTAAAAGCTTCCAAAAATAACCGTTTGTTTTTTTTTTATTTCTAGATTTTCAACAAAATCATAATTTTAGCTCAAGTGAGTTAAAGATTTCAATTAGTGTTGTTTTATCGTTTAAGTTTCGACCAACTCATTTTGAGGTTTTTAGAAGTTTGGACTTTTTCGCGCCAATTCATTGCTCATTTCACCCGTTTGTGTGTAAAATATTTTAAGGAATTAACTGACTTAGAGTTTGGACTCTTTCGCGCCAATTCATTGCTCATTTCACCCGTTTGTGTGTAAAATATTTTAAGGCAC
This sequence comes from Hydrozoanthus tunicans, assembly GCA_026413305.1. Classification (NCBI taxonomy): domain Eukaryota; kingdom Metazoa; phylum Cnidaria; class Anthozoa; order Zoantharia; family Hydrozoanthidae; genus Hydrozoanthus; species Hydrozoanthus tunicans. The sequence continues at coordinate 5,169 of JAOBAT010057643.1, read as the reverse complement.
TAACTGGCTTAACAGTCCTGCAATGGCGGACAAAGCTGGATTAAGGTTTAGTGTAAAAGAAATACTAAACTGTTTTTAATTCTAAGGAACTGATGTTAGAGTTTAGGTAGTGTTTTAAATTTACGCTTTTTTACAATCTCTGGGCCGCACGTGCAAGCAAGTAGGCCGCAACCATATGAAGACCGAGTTATGTATGAAAACTAAGTCCTCTACAGTTGCACGGAAATTGACTGTCTTTGATAACACATCAACTTTATAAAGAATACTACAGTACCTTTCTCCTTACTTAACTTACACCGATTTGAAAAGTTATTAAAAGAATAAGTGTTTAGATTTTTTAACCTTAAACTTTTAAAACTTGGTCCTTTAAACTGATTAGGCGGGTGATCGAGTCTTTTGTTCGAAATTCAGCAGTTTTGAGTATATAACAATCGATTTTCTAACCAATTCCTTCTGTTCAAATATGTTATTGGTATTTGCGCATGTAAAAAGATAACGCAAGTAACTATGCTTGAATTTTCGTGTGTTCACCCACTTACACCCCCTTAGGATTAATGGTAGTATTCAATTTCTAGATTAGATTTCATGTTTGCGATAGCAAAATTATAAAAAAAAAATGTATATATATATATTTATATACTGTATGCGTCGGAGGACTATAAGTCAAACATTCGATTCGATCGAAGGTCGAAAGGTTAAATTAGCCGCGGAAGGTTCAGAAAGCATTTCGAGCGAAATAATTCAGTTGAATTGATTTTAAACACCACAAAAAAAATCTGCCTTTTGACAAGTCTTCTTGTAACCATATTCTTAATTAATTTGAATACCCAAGAGAGTGTAATCAAATTTTATGAATTTGAAGTTTTAAAAAATGGTAGTATTCAATATATATCTAGATTAGATTTCATGTTTGCGATAGCAAAACTATAAAAAAATGTATATATATATTTATATACTGTATGCGTCGGAGGACTATAAGTCAGACATTCGATTCGATCGAAGGTCGAAAGGTTAAATTTTGCCGCGGAAGGTTCAGAAAGCATTTCGAGCGAAATAATTCAGTTGAATTGATTTTAAAGTCCACAACAAAAAACTGCCTTTTGACAAGTCTTCTCGTAACCATATTCTTAATTAATTTTAATACCCAAGAGAGTGTATTCAAATTTTATGAATTTGAAGTTTTAAAAACTTCCAAGGTTATATAAGATAAATGAAATGTAAAAAAAATTACGGTTTCACACGTTGAAAGTTTTAAACATAAACGTTTCTTTAAGGAAAGACTCAAGTTTAATTTTTATATTTCGTCCCTTTTGTGTGTCCTTACACTCGAAGATTAATTTTAGTTGGTTTTGAGTCAACAGACAAACTGATTTGCCTTCTTTTGCTTAACAACAAGTTTCACAATTGCCTGTTAACTGTTTTCATGTACTGCGTCACGTCAACATTGCACGTATTATCCGATTTTCTTTCTTTAAGTTATAAACTGTCCCTTCAAACCTGTTTCATCCCTTTGTGGTTATTCCAGGAGATCAATACCTACCTTATATATCTTATTGTAAACTTTCAAAAACGAGGGGTAAATAAACTGCATTTGCCGTTGTTGTCTCTTTGTTACACTAATCAGAGAATTACCAAGAAATACGGTGATGTGAGAACTTTAAAGGGCTTCTCCAGTTTTTATATCCGTTAGATTGCTTCAAATGTTCAACAATGAATAGTCACACAATGTAGTTTTACATGAGTTAAACCTCTTGCAAGATATTGAAAAATCTATCAATATATATTACAACAATAAAATGACAATTCAATGGCAAATTATATTGCAGGACAAGAGCATGCTAAAGTTTAGGCTAAATAGTTAGCAATTTTTATATTTCTGGAAAATGAATCACGGATCGGAGTTTTAGTTTAAAACTTGCCGAAGCTTAAATTCCCTGTAATACAATGATTGAAAAACCAAAGCAGTTGGGAACAATGCGCGACGTGTGTTGTTAAAATCGTCGTTATGTAACAGATAAAATTCACAAACCGGCGTTCTTGGAGTTTGATGTATCAATATTCCTGGTCGTCCAGCTATTCCTGTCATCTTATATTGATAACAGCTTTAAATCTTATTCGGCCATTATGATATTGCTTCTTGAAAGATCTATTAGAATTCCAATATTGACATCTTGTACCAATAAGTCAAAGATCCTAAAAACATTTTACGAACTCAAAGTCTAAAGGCAAATTATCCTACAACAAGAAACAGTTGACGGTCTTAACTAGTTTCCAATTAGAAAATCAAATAATTTGCCTCACGCAGGTGCGGTGTTGATTTGTCAAAGCCTCATTTAAGGTTGCAAGCTTCCTGTTGAAGGAATGTGACTCGCGATTTTGATGCATTAAAGTGCTTTAACAGGTGTTAGAGATAGCTCATTGCAATTGATTTGAGAATGAAGCTTACTATACAGCTTCTATGCGACTCTTTGGTAACTCTGTTCAAGCTAAGAGAAAGCCTGCTTGATTTGTTTACAAAATGGTTTTCCTTAGCGTGATGAATTGCTGAATCTGCCCATTGTTATTGTCTGTCTAAATGTGATCTGTGAACAACACGTAAAAGAGAGTTTTCACCTCTACTGTTCAACGAGCTTACTCCAAATGACTTCACGTCGTGCGCCAGTAACGCTCTCGCTAGATGTGAGCGACCCACTACAAATCCGTTGTTTATAATTATTTGCGTTGAATATCAGTTGTAAATGTATACAATGGAGTTGACATTTGCTCAAGCCCATGGGGGGAGGGGTGCGTGTGAATAAGGGAACTCATGCATTGTCCCACAATAAAATCAATCTTACTAACTATAGGAAACAAATAATAGGTCGAATCTAAACAGGAAACGCTTTCTTTGTTAATCGCAGCATGTTTTCACTGTCGACACGCCAGTGTAGTTTCAGTGGCAGTATTGAACAGCGTAAATCAGTCTTACGTTGACTCATTGCGTTTAGTAAATTAACTCAGGCAGTTTCTGTCTTTCTTTCTATTTCCCTTCTGTTTTATTTTCTTTGACATGAACTTTTTTCTGTCCCGCTACAATTCTTCAGGTTTTGGCAACTCATGCACTTTTTTAAAACTTCTGATTTTAATATCTATTTTTGTTAAGTATATTGTGGTTTCGGTCTTTATGAACTTCAAATACTCTTATTCTTCCCAATAAAACGTTTAGGCGGGACATTAACAGGTCCTTTTGTTTAAAAATTTTAGCATCTTCGAAAAATATTCTCACAATGTATGTTTGTAGCTATTGGTGATGTCAAGAAAGGCCAATATAGAGCGTATCAGTCACCCCGATCAATCACACGTGGTGATATCAAAAACAGCCAAGCAGAACGCACGATTTCCATATCATTACGTGTGATTTATATGTATGAAACTTTTTCTGCCTTTGAAACAACTTGTCAATCTATTACGTTGATGATGATAAAGAGGTATGCGATAAAAAGAAAATTACATGGCCGCTTGGAGATATCTCTCGTGAGATAAGTTTTTAACACTTAATCATAAAATTCGTAACTCCAAGCGGTTAAGTAATATTCTCTTTACATTTATTGATTGTGTATGTTTTAGATACCCCGGGTGTACCTATTTGCCACTAAAACAGTTAAAACACCAACACTTGAAACTATTATTTATATGTTGCCATTTGCTTATCTTAGCAGCAATTATAATTCTTTATTGACGCACAAATACGTTTTACTACTATTTTAAAAATCAAATATCTGAGTGGGCTAAATTCGCAGAGATACTTTTCTAACAGGAACAAACACGCGATTCTGTAGCTAGAGGTAGAAACAAATAGGCATGCGCAGATCAAGATTATACAGTCAGCACATTTAAAGATATTTAATTAGTTTCGGTTGTCATGTGAAGTTCTCGCGCAAGGAGGGGCTGAAGATAACCATTTGAAGACCAGTTTTAAAATCCGAACGCTCTTCGGTTGACAATCTCGCTTAAAAGGCGTGTACGGAAACCGATTCAAATGAAAGTATCTGCGGTTTCAAAAATTTCCGGTCTCGTGAATTGTATATGTGTATATTTATCACATACTTAGTTTGGTATTTACATAGTAGATCGGTGAAATATTCGTGCCAGTTAGCTGACCACGTGCCGGCCATGAAGCGGAGAGTGAATACTGACCGAAACAAATTACATAACGTAAAATCTTTTGAAAGTAAAGAACGAAAGACAGTCAAAAGGTAAATGGAAATATTCCAGAAAACCTAGTAATAACAAGGAAAGGTTTGTTCAACCATTCCGCTTCGTTTCCGTCTGTTGAGAGCGTTTCAGGAATTAATTCTGGTACGATGAATAAACTTTGTGGGCTCGTAGCAGAGAACTTAAACAGCACAAATAAAAGCTCCAATAAACGGTTACTGATAGACGGCTTATTTTAGATAAATTCATTACTAGAGTCACCAATCGATGCAAGTCAGGTAACAGATAGAAATAAAAATTTCTACATTCATACATCGTGCCATAATTAATTCCTTGATTGCTCCCAAAAAGCCGCGTGCGAAGTATTTTTTTATTAGACTACGAACTAGTACCCAGGCTACTATGGAGCGGGAGATCGTCGGGCTCCAGTGGGCTCCAATCTCGCAGGGGTCGGAGCGTTAGTTTTACTCTTTCTCGGTGTGGGCTTGTCTCTTTTCTAGGACTCGTTCTTGCAAGGAACATCTTAAACTGAACTGTTCCATTTATTAACCACTTTGAACAATACAACTGACAACATACTGTTAACCGCAGACCTAGCAATATGGCTATCGAATGGAAGATTCACTCGCTTCACAATAATCGACTTTTCAAAAAAAGTTCATAACTTCTGTTGTCCAAGACTTGCTCTAGATATATTTTGGCTAAAACCGTGCGTGTTTTAGTTTTTGGTGTCATATAAGTTGCAGGCTGACCAAGTGCATTGAACGCATCCGTCCCTTTGATGTTTTTCTGTTCACAAACCATGGCAGAAGACAAACTAGCCATTTGGATTGAAAAGGACAAAGAAGTGTGTTTTGGTAAGCTATCTTCGTCGGTTTTTCCGTTTCTGCTTATTGTTTCTCTTTCTCTCTCTCTCTCTCTCTCTCTCTCTCTCTCTCTCTCTCTCTCTCTCTCTCTCTCTCTCTCTCTCTCTCT
>JAOBAT010057632.1:0-26916 GCA_026413305.1 Hydrozoanthus tunicans | reverse complement strand
AGGGGGAAGAGAAAAGCTTACCTAATTCTTCAGCGTTACGCAAAAATGACAAGAGATTATTTTTCAAAACTTGACTACCTAACTAAATATTCATACAAATAAAATGATTATTCAGAGATATAACCTTCTTATAAGAACAAATTATAGATAATATTGAAATTGCTTGCTATTTAAATCGAACTAAAAATGACGACTCAAGAACAGCCTCTATCATTCTCCATACAAATGAAAGCATCGAGCACTTTCTTATTGTCGTTACGTTTGGAATGGTTGCCGATTTATTTGCTTATGTTTAATCGTTTGACACACAGATCTCCGCGTGAAAGCCCATTTATTGGAGAGGGGGAAAACCGGAGAAGCCGGAGAAAAAAACCTACGGGAGAAAATAAACAAATCACGCGCGAATCCCTGGATTCGATCCCAGGTCCACATAGGTGGAAAGCACGAATGCTAACTTAACCGCGAGTCCATTCTCAGGACTCGCTCTTATAGTGGTTCGTAATAATATATGTCGCTTAAAACACTATTTTTAAAAGTAATGAAAAAGAAACCTAACCTTGTCGTGGTTGTGGAACACCGTTGACATCTTTGAAGAAAAGTAAAAAAATATTGAATTAGTTACGTAAGCCATTTATAAATCATAGCTAGGCCTTTTATAGTTTTTTCTAAGGCTGATTATGACTTTAGCCCAGGGTTGTGCAAAACTTCAAGCAGTAATTTTTCTCTTAGAAAAAGTTTACGGTTCTTAAAAAAATGTACAGGTTTTTTGAAAACAACTTGTTAATTCCAAAGTTACAGCCCAAATCTTAGTAAGGGTTGGAAACAAGAACGTACAGGTTAAAAGTTTAACCATGACTTAGTGCTAATCCACCTTTGAACAACTGGCCATGGGAAAAAGGGAGGATTTTGAATAAATGAGACGGGTGTAGAAGTCTTTTTAATATGTCTGAGGTATTCAGAAAAAACATTTTACAGTTTTTTTAACATTTCGGCTTGGTCTCAGTATAAGTACGCTCACTGACCAAAGCGCGGGTACTTGGCAAGTTTTGGCGGGAAAATATTTTACCCTCGCGCACCGACCAGCTATTTGCACTAGCCACAAAAAATAGTTAAATCGGCTAGCTTAACTGGACAAGCAAAACGCAACTGCTTAGGAAAACATCCTTTTCGTCACCAGGCTTTGCTCGAGCATATTTTCGAAAACCTTCTTTTTTGTCTGTCCACACTAAGACGCCGCACTTTCGTTTTCAAAAACTTTCACCCTTGAAAATGTTTTCTAAAAACTTCTGTTTTCGGTGACACGCCTTTCGTTGTTTTATCGCATTAGCGTGGATGCGAAGGGAAAAATGATGAAACAGTATGCGTTGTCAAATGCCGGAAAACGCATTAACGTGAACAGGGCCTTACTGAAGCCAGTCCAGAAAGGGTTCAAAAATGTTGTTTCAGGAAACAAAGCTGTTATATCACACCAAGACAGACTTACGAAAACAATTCTTAAAGGATGGAACATTGAAAAGCTTTTTGAAGCAATCACGCCCACCCCATCGATAATTAAGGCAAATAAAAGCTAGTTTACAGCGGGTTCGATAATCAGAACCTCTATTTATATTACTATCTCATAAGATACACATTTTCTTTGACACAAAGCTCACTACCCCACACCCGTGAACATGCCTACTCTTGCGATTAAATCCACGCCCGATTCAGTAAAACGCACCTTAGGTCACATTGTACTCACCAAGTGCCATGCACACAACCATCACTCCCAAGACAAAAACCAAAGCTCTCAATGAAGCCATTTTATATAGAAGGGTGACGAATGTCTAAATACAAAAAAACACGCTATATCAGTTTTTTTAGGCCCGGCTCAAAGGTTCTAGTTCAGGAACAACGATCTTATAAAGTCTACAAATAAGGAGCCTAAGATACGAGGACGACGGCTGACGGCTAACAAAAAAAACTACATTTCAATTCGTGCTCGTCCTTTTCGATCACATATGGTTAGTATGGTTTCTCTTTTAATCAAAAACGAAGACGAAAATTGATGTTTTCTTTAAAGGTAAACGAAGATTGGAAACAAGTTGTATGAAGATCGATCGTTATAACTTCAACATTGAGCTTTTTAAATTGTAATATACGATGTAGTGTAGGTGGCCGGCACAGTGTATTTCTACATTAAGCTATTTTATTTTCAATATTGCTCTTTGCTGTTATCGTCGGCATTGCCGTTAAAAGGTCCCTAATAATGACCAAAAAAGGATAGCCAGTTTACCAAGCGCGAGATTTTCGTATTTTTGTCCTCGCGAACCGCTTTTTAACAAGCTAAAAACATGACTGTCATTAGTTTCTTAATATCAGTCTGACCATATATAAGGTAATCTATAGCCGTATAGGACTATCAGTACAACATGCTCAAGGGTTCGTAGCGACTGGGTTTTGGACCTAATATGCAAAAGTTAAATTTACCGAATTTGGCTTTATATATCTTACAAATGGGCCAAAGAAGAGAAAGGAAAAACACTTAATGTTATGCAAACTAAATGCAAAAAGTAACATGTGACGTCAGATCGACAATGTCCACCCGTCACTCTGCCCTAAACATGTGGAAGGTTTCAAAAAAAGATTCGGCGAAATATGTAAAAACAATAAGATCTAAAATACTAGAACTTGTTTAAACATCTAGACGTTAGTGTGAGAAACAATATGTCATAATAGTTTGATTATTTTGCAATCAGGACAAATCAATAACCTAGAAAATTGACGTTTTCATAACAGGTAAACATGTCTTCCTAATTTTCTACACTCAATTTCCGAGGTTAAACATTAAAATGTTTTCAGCTGCGAGTCGTAGTTTTCCGACAAACACAGATAAGTTGATCTATATCAAATAAATTACCGCCAATTCTAACTAGAAACAATTTTAAACACCGTTAAATTTCGAGCAAGTTAGCAGTTTGTGTTCAATCATTGAGACTTGAACGTGTTTAATTCATAGCAAAAATACTATAATTTTTTGTGACATTAATTCTCAACAACAGTTAATTAACTTGCGACGTGGTAAAAACTGAAATTAAATTCTAGTTTGATAGGTCTGTAAACATTGTTTTTGATTAAGTATAGATAATTAAATTTCGCGTCTTCGCTATATCGACGCGTGTTTGTGATAGATATGAGAAGAATTTGACTTTGTGCTGGAGGGATTCAGAGAAACCGATTAAAACATCTTCTATTAATACAGCAAACTGGTTTTCGTTAGTTTCAAAGTGCGTGGTGTCTCAAGAATTCTATTTTGATATACTTGTACACTTGATCTGGACTTTTCCGTTACCAGGGAACTGATTTTCCTCCAAAATATCCTGAATGACCCATTTGTTAAAATTCCGATCATCCAACGCCACAAATCATTTAACTGAGTAAAGGTTCTACAGAAAAAAAGACTCTCCCAGTACTTTCTAAAAATAACACTTACTATCCTTTCAGATGCTGTCAAAAAGAGAATATGAACAGTTCAAGATAAAAACATTAAGATTTACACGTATTCAGCGAAGCTAAAACCTTATACGATTTGCAATTGTGTCAACAAAAAGTAGTTTCAGTTCTTTGGTTCTTAATAATCATCGTTGTAAGTGAATTTAACGTCAATGTGCTTTATGATAGTAATTATGAATCTCAAAAAAAAAAATTTGCAGAACCTTGTCGTGAAAATTATTCTAAATTGTGTCGTGCGAAATTCGTCAGCAGGTGCGTCGATCTTGTTCACACTCTTTTTTCTATAAGAACTCTTAATTTTCACAGAGGCCGAGACTGAATGTTCGTAAATGTTTTATAGCCTATAACGTTTTCAAAATGTCCTTAATATAATCATACATGTGTTCACCTAAGAGACACGAGCCTCGATATTTGGTACACAAGAAACTAGATGGAGTAAAAGAGAAAATGATGATTCCTTAATTTAAATTATTCTTGTAATTATATAAAGTTTCCATGTATTTTTCCCTCGACTTGATTCTTTTCCTATTCCATCAAATAAATTTGTTGACCAGACAGCCAACTTAAAGATTATTATCGAACAGACAATAGAGCAAACACCACTACACCTAAATTTTAAAGACTTCCATAAGGCGCTCAACAGTAATGACCACCAAGTGCTTTGGAAATCCCTTGGATACTATGGATATCCACAGAAACTTATATCCATCATACAACAACTGTATGACGGATTCACAGGTCAATTTATCCATGGAGGAACTGTTACAGATCCAATCCAAGTGTCAACTAGGGTGAAACAAGGTTATCTACTTTCTCCTCTCCTTTTTCTTGTGATAAACTGGTTCAACAGAACAGCGTACAGCAGCCCAAAATGGCATACAGTGGACACTGACAAAACGTCTAGAAGACCTCGACTTTGCAATTGCTGGTGATCATGACATCTGCCCTCCATCTCATCGCCAGCAAGACTCAACACTAAGCTACCAGCCTCAAAACAACAGCGAAACGTCATCAATGCCCAGAAGACTAAAACGATGAGAAAAAACGCCACCCAAACAAACAGTATTTAGATCAGCCACAATGACAAGGATGTAGAACAAGTCGATCCAAGATTTCACCTACTTTGCATCTGTAGTCAGTACGTCAGGAGGGACGGAATAAGACGTCAAGGTAAGGAAAAGGAAGGCCCAGCAAGCGTTTGCCGTGCTAAGAGCAAAGCACTAAGAGCGAGCATTACACTCAGATTATTTAGCACCAACGTAAAGTTAGCACTTTTTTTATGAATCGTAAACTTGGAGAGAAACAACATCATCCATGAAAAAAGCCCAAGTCTTTGTAAACAGGTGCCTGATAAACATCCTGGGGATAAGTTGGCCAGATACCATCAGCAACACAGATCTATGGAATAGGTCCAAACAACAACCAGTGGAAGTAGACATCAGAACAATGAGATTGAACTTTATAGGCTATATACTGAGGAAAGTGAACTCCGACATTACGAAGCAAGCTCTAGAATGGACCCACAAGGAAAACAAAAGCGAGGAAGACCTAGAAACACCTGGCCCAGGGGGCTGACATCGGACCTTAAGAAAATTGGCAAAACGTGGAGAGAAGTAAAGAAGACACGGGAGGTGGAAAGCCATTGTAGTTGCTCTATGCTCTACTTGGGACGAAGTGGATTTAGTCAAATGACAAAATATTTCAATGTTCTTGGCCATTCCTCAGCCATTATTAGAATAATGTACTCTCAGCCTGTTCTTAAACTTAATTTCCAGTCTGATGTTCTTACAGGAAAGATTCTTACAAAAAGAAAAGTATTGGAGAAAAATCCATATCAATTTTTCAGCAGATCGTTATAAATCAATTGTTTAAGTTTTAAGTCTTGCTATTGGAGAAAAATCTTCTCGGCTCGGAAAGCTTACGTAATTGGAAGATAAGAAGTGATATTAAATTAGATAACGCCATGAACTAACCAAGTATAGCACGGTATCGAGACTGGTTATATCATGTAGAACATAGCCACGTATGTAATATCTTCAAGAATGCGGTTTGTAACAAAAGTAGTGAACTGAACTGAAACCTACTAATTTTGATTTCATGCCTTATCTTTCTATGGGGTACGTTTTGCTTCTCGCTATCTTTGTGTCGAAAATAATGATAATAATACTTTATTAGTTTTTCCATAAATGGCTTTTAAAAAACTAATTACAATTAAAATGTTCTATAAAATATTAAAGTAAAAATTGTTTTAGATTAAAACCTCGTTCTTCAGAAGCTGTAGCACTACGAGACCTGTGCGATAGCGTCCAAAACTTTATAGCGGAAAAAATGTCCGAAAGTTTTTCGTCCGAAATTTTATATCCGAAAGTTTCAAGGTCCGAGTATTCTTGTACTCAGTAAAGTATTGAGTAACGCGCTTACGTAATTTTTAAACAAACAAAATCCTGGGGAGGCCCTTGTAAGTCATTCACAGATAGTACCTAATTGAACCAACTTTAGGCGAAAATCATCCGTAAAAGGCTAAACTGAATAAGAAAGAAGAAAGCATTTGAAATTAGTATATAGTACAACTCTTGAAAAAGAATTACTGAGTATTGTCTAGACAGTTAAGCCTGTCTAGTCTAAATAGAGAGTGTCAAAAACATTAGTCTAGCTAAAGTTGCGAGCTGTGTTTCCGGCATACAAATCTATTCTACAGTTTGACATTCGTTTCCTTTATACCCAGTTTACCGCTAACGGTCTTAGCGTAGTGAAAAGCGATATTCAGCAATAAAAACATTCACTTGAGGCAGCCCCAAACAGGCGTGGGTGGGTGTCAAATATAAACCCTTAACAAGTTATTTAACAGCCGTTTCCGAAGCTTTCAAATTTAGACAAAACCCGAATAAAGATTAATTATTTACCTTGTAAATCAGTTATACCTTTTTTAAAAAGTAATGGTTTGACTTTTTTAGAGACTTTTTTTTTCATTCATGTATCCAAAGAGCAGTGTTCTGACATAATTTGTTTCCCGGTAAAATTGAAATCTGAAAAACTTCCGTTTCGGATTATGTTACAAAGATTTTGGTATCGCCCTGAAATCCGAGGAAAGAACATCTGTGCATGTACCTCTAAAGTTTGGTGTGTTCCTGTTACATATTGGCGAGCGGAGGCCTGGAACCGAACGTCAATTTTCCCGTAGTCATTTCTTTTGAAATTTTCTCTTGGAAGAAGTTGTGACAGAGGCAGTCGGAATGGTGAGTTAATAACTCCGTATTGTTTTTCTTGACACACAATATCTTTTCACTTTTTCATAGCTTTTTTAGAATTACGCACTTCAAATGAACTAACAGCTACAGATCGAAAATTATCGCGGACGGCGAGAGTTCTTCGCGAGTCGACTCTAACTGTTATAGTCGTCACTCACACGTGCCGTAGATATTTCCTTACCTGTTCGCGTTGCTATTTTTCGTTTATAGGTTGTTGGAAAATGTGTGTATAGTATTGTAAAAATGAAACAAAAGTTCGTGTAGCGTTGCTTTCAGGGGCAATCGAATGGAGTATGTGTGACCACAAATAAAGTTGACGCCAAATTCTTCAGGAAACACGTCATTGACGAGTGATTTGCATTTCACGATGAAGTCACAGTTTTCGTAAGAGAACGGGCTGGCGAGTGTAACTCGAACTGGTGTAAGTTTAACAAGCTTTTTTGAGGATACAAGTTGTGGTTTGTTAAAGAAACTCAAAGAATAGCCAATGTTGTGACTTAAGGTGGATTTTATGGAACGATACCGATGCAATTGGTGAATATTTAGTTAAAGTAAACCAAACCATTGTGTGTGTGCCAGACTGCGTACAAGTAACGATCCTTGGTGAGGTGACATCATATTCGGTTGTTTCGTGGTAGCATTTATTAGTTTAGATAGCATTTGATGATTTTCTTAGACATAAGTTTTACTAACGCTTTCTCTTTGTTTTGTAAGAATGATACTTATATGTCAAAATACTCTTATCGAACTTGTCCGACGAATTTTAAACGCCACTTGTCTTGAAGAAAGAAATCCTTTGAAAGTTAAAACTAACCACTGTTCACGTTTAGATCCTAATGAGTAATGGCGGTATAGTGGTATTATTCAGCCGATGTGTTTGTCATGGAATGGAAATCTCCAAACCTTAGCGTTAAGTTTAAAGTGCAGGCACCTTATTCAACAGTTGATTTACTCGATGTTCAGCAAAGCCGATGGCTTCATCGAGGCAGCGAGAAATACTGGTGTATTAAAGCGCTTTTATTCACATTTATCACCATTTTGTATGAAGGCTGATTCGTGTAGCAATGTTCCTATTTCTATTTATTAACATATTTCAGATTTCTCAGTGTATGGTTAGTGTAAGATCGTTTTTGTGTTTGCCAAAAAGACTGTGTAGTCACGAAGTGTTGTTGGTCATGCAATATTCTGGTGTTCGGAAGCGCGGAACACGTTAGTAAAATAAACTGCCTTTTTTTCAAATCGAATTCATTGTTATATTTATTTTGAAATAGATTTTGAAGTGTAAAACGTGTTTTTCCGGACTTTTGTCAAAGTGGTAGAGTTTTGACGGAAGGTTATATATTTTTAAAACACTCGTTTATTCATGTATATATTATACATCTAACCATAAGCGGGCACTTTTAAGTTTTATACGGCTAACACATGTGCTGTGGGAAAATGAATATGTGCAATATTTTACACACGACAGGAAGCTTGAGGAATATAGCTAGGTGTATGATTCGTGTGATATTGGCTCTCGGCATTTTCTTTGAGTGAATATTACTTTGGCTTTGATTTGCATCAGTCGTCAACATTTTAATGTTAAGCAAGTCTAAAAAACTACATTCCAAGTTCATATTAATTAACAGGTAGCTAGCGAGCTAGAGTTAATAGAGGGGTTAATCCAGTAATTTAGCTTGTTCCTATACAGATATTCATTGCAGATCACGAGAGGTTTGTTCTGGGGGTCAACTTCATAAATTATGAACACATTTGGCCAGAGTCTGTGTCATAAAATTGATTGAACTTGGAATAGATTATCCTGCCAATTCATTGTAAAAACATAACAGCCTTCAGCATAATCACTTTAGCTTGTTTAGCATGTAGCTATTTCATAACTAAAGGTTTTTACTTTTTTCAAAATCTAGCAAGGAGTCAATATTTAATAGGATGTTGTTTCCTGATTGCAGGTTTGTTCAAAATTCTGTTAAACAGCTCTGGAGAAGTGAAGTAAGATAGTCAACAATGAAATCATGTTTTTTTTGGAGAGTCATTAACGGAAGATTTAAGATTTATTTTTGCACAAAAGACAAACATATTATCTAATGTAAGGACCTTATATTAGGAATTGTTAAAAATTTACACTTTGAGTTATAGCCTTTCACACAAGTGAATTTTACACTTTGAGTTAGCCTTTCACACATGTACATGTATGAGTTTGACAATTGTAGCAAAACTACTTCTTTGGTTGAGTTAAAGAATTTTCATTGAAATTGTTAAGCCACAATTTGCTTTTAGAATTAAGTCGACTGAACTAAATCTTTGAGGTTTTGACTCAGTACATAATAATCGATGAACATTAAATGTTACAAGATACTCAAAAAATCGACAACATGTATTATTAAGTAATTTAAGTCCATGTAAGAACTACAAAAACCTCCACTTGTGCTGCGACATTTCCCACACCCGAATTTTAAAATTTTCATACTGAGAATACATCAACCAGTACTAGTATACAATCTAGTTTTTAAGTAAAAAGTGGTGCAGCTCTATTTTAAAGCAATGTTTCTTTTGTGTTATAATAAATATTAAGCCAATCATTGAACTCCAAAACAAAAGCAAAGAAAACCATTGATTTTCATTGTTCCTCACATAGAATTTTCTTAGATATAAAAACAGAATGTTTCAACTAGAAAGGAATGAATAAGTGAACTGGAAAGAAATACACCAACTTACTTATGAAGATATTGTCCGTTTTTAAAGTTCAGCCAATTAGATCAACAGTTAGTAATATTGCAATTAGCACCTTTCTGCGTTTCATTGCCATTGACCTCCCTAGCTAGTTCTTACTTGGATCGTTACTTAAAACTAAACCTATTTTGGCAAGTTGCTTGCCTTCATCAGTAGTGTACTACAGTTAAATGTTAAATGTAGTTTATGTAGAGATTATTGTCGTAATTGGACAGTTAAACTAACATGGTTGATTTTCTGATTTCTGATTGGCCTCTTTGAAAATGAAGTTTCTGTATGACAAATAGTTTCAAAGCATTTGGATGATGATATGCTGTAGTACACTTTGCTTGGTTAGAATTTAAGTGCTTAGTTCAATATGTGCTGGGCCAGGTAAGTGGTTTTAAAAGAGCTCCCCTGCTGTGTTGTAAATGGACAAATGACTTGCTAGAACATTTTTAGTTGACCATTAAGGAATGTTGTTGCCAGATTTTTTTGAGAATTCATTGTTGTTAGTCTGATGTTACTCAATAAGACCTTTTGTGATTTTTTTTTACTTACAATGCATACTGTATGCTTTCTCTTTTGGTTTCTTTGGATTACAGATCATTCAATCTGTAAATTTCTAAATTCAAAAGAAGTTATACAATGTTTTGAAAGAATAATTGATTACTGTAGAATTAATATTGACTGTTAACCTAGTATTAATATTACCAGGTATATCGCTGTTCCAACATCTTAAAATTGGTTGATCTAGAATTTGTATACAAGTGTCATATTTTGATGCTTAGTTAAATAGTGAGTTATTTACCTTAGAGTAGAAACATTAAAGGAAACTCGCGTATATCTTTTCTTTGGGGTAAAGTTCTATATTACAGCTTTGCAGAAGATCTAGTTGACAGTTGATTTTATGAATTGTTCGGTTGACCTTATTTTCCTGTTTGTGCGATTTCTATAATGGTTTGCATTGTTTCAATACTAATTAATTTTAAAATTACAAAAAGTTTGCTTTTCAAGGTACCACTCCATGGTACAGTAACTGTACTGTAAATTATGAAGTGAAGACTGTTCAGTAAGTATTATGAACTGCCAGAAGAAATAGAAAATATTAATTACACAGTGGCGTCAACATATGAAGTTTATCTTTATAAAATGCAAATTTCTTTTTATAACGTAGGTATGAGTGTTTGCTTGCACCAACTAAGGGGAAAAAAGCACAGAAATCCTGTCAGCAATATCTTCTTTCAGAGGATATGGAAAATTTGTCACTCCTATTCTGGATGGAGTTTTGTATGAATTCTTGGAGCAGCGCCTTGCTTGTGTTTTATAGTACTTAATTAAAACCCTCATATCTATAATGATAAGTATGCATACAGTTGTGTATTTCAATAAACTCTGGCAACTCTTAATTAGGCAAATGAAATAGTATAGTCTAACTCTTTTCAATGAATACAGCAGGGAGATTAATTTTGATATCAAAACTACTAGTTGGGATTCGTGCTTAAAAACACTTTTTTCAAAAAAAAGTTTTTAAATACTTATTTGCAATGTGTTTTAGCTGAATACCAAATCTAAACTTGTCACCATCAAGCTTAAAAATAACAATTAGATTTATTATCATGGAATACAGTAAATGGATTTTAAATTATTGAGAGAGAATAACTTGTTAGTAGTTCAAAAATCAAGCAAGTATACAGTGCAGGCTTGATTTCAAACCATAGGTCTGGATGTATGGTGTTAAGCAGAAATCACTTGGCATGATTCAATTGCAGATGAATAGTTTCCACTCAAAAGTCTCTTTTCATCAATCAAATATATGATACTAACTTATACTGAAGTACGAATTCAATCATTTTTACTCCAACTTTTTTTTCAAGTTAGAAGTGTGTATGTATACTTTTTTGTCTTTAATGTGACCAGGTTTTTCAGATTTTCAACTTTATGATTGGTTGATCAATACAGTTAAAGTTACAAGCTGGGATTATACTCCTCGAAACTGTTTGGTTGTATGTTATAGACCCTTTGCTACTTAATGCAGAGATCCTAATGATGGAAACAAATCAAGATTCAGGAATTAGTATTAATTTCAAAATAAAAAAAATTCAGTTAATCCATTCGGCCCATCTAACTTCATCCTAGGAAATTCATAAAAAATAAAACATTGCTAGTGAGAGAATGGAGATTGATCATACAGAGCGCAACTACTTTTGATGAAAAGTAAGATTCGAAGGGGAGGGGGGGGGTACTCCCTATATTGGGGTGGTAGGTATGACTGAAGTGTTTTTTAGGAGTTAAAATAGTCAGTCCAGTATAATTAGAGGTTGTTAAAGCAAATCTGGTGTTAAACAAGGAGCCTGGTGTTTTTTAGGGTTGAAAAATGTAAAGCTTTTTAAAAACTGCTTGCAGTCCCTTGTTTTGGTAAACATGCTTACTGGTGAAAAATTAACAATAAGTCCTTTGCCTAACATTCTGTTATGCGCTCGCCTGCATTTACTTCAATCATGTTCAATGCAACATTAGGAGACTTAGTGCCAATCTGCTACAAGCTATTTAAGGGAAAAATGTCAATTTTCAATTGGTATTTTTTTAAGGGTAATTTTCAAACAGTGGCAGTTCAACAACAATCGACATATTTAGGGCAGAAAGGGGTTAGAAACTTCACTCATAACCTGGAATGGTACTAAATGGCAGTTTTGTGAAATTGATCTTGTCTATGAATCAAGTAGGACTTCTCAATTGTGGATAAAAAAATCGACACATGGCAGTTTCTTGGTTAGTTTGGATCAAATAAGTTACGAGGTTTATATTTGATATCTAGCACATACTGTACATATTCATTCAAATCTGCAAATTTTCAAGTGCTTAAAATAGGGTTGTTAAATGGTCACATACATGTAAGAAAATGCTAATCTTTGGCAAGCCGTTTTTATTTCTTATCAGTGACAATGTTTGTATGTGTAATATCATGTTCTGTTTGACAAGATTTTCCCCCTTTTTATGCACACACTTGCTGATGCGTAGTTAAACGCTAGTAAGATGACCCATGCTAAATAGAACTTGTATTATGTCATGCTTTCCTGTATAAATTGTGCAAACTAAATGCCTTTAATTAGTAGTACAAAAGTTTGCTTGATGTTAAACAAAATATTCTGGATTAGTTGGATCAAACACAAGAGAGAAAAATATTGTTTGTTGGTTTACAAGCCAATCAGTATTTGCAGTTGATGGCTTAAGTTTTAATCTTCTTTCTGAAGCAAAGGCAAGGGTATTGATCTCTTAGAAATGCTGCATGCATTATTAGATCAGACATTGCAGGGAGGTTAATTGTTTTAGAGGAAAATTAATCCATACATGGCCAATATCAGACTGTTGTAATACTCTAAAGAAAGCAGTGATCTCAGCCCACTGGTATGCTGTTTTGTTCTGCTTAAAGGTGATTGAAAACTGGAAAAAAAACAGTCATTGTCAGATAGCTATAATAAATTTACCTTTAAACCCAGTAACTATATAGGTGGCTACAAATAATGTAGGTGCTCCGGATTCAATGCATAGAATAAAGGTTGTTTCTGAAGTTTAAGTCGTTTTAGGGATGTAAAAGGCAATATTTGCCTTGGTTTTGAGGAAAGCAGGATTTGATATTGGTTCATAGTTCATAAACTGCAGACAATAATCCTGCTATGTGTTAAATTTTTTTTAAAAACTTTATAAAGTGACTGCACTTGTTATAGATATCTAGCAAGCCACAAGCTGGTGTCCCATGCCCAATGACAGAAAAAAGATAACAAGAAAACAATTAACAGCTGTAGTATATTGATTATTTACACTGTCTTTAATGGACCAGAAAGACCCATCAGTCCTTTTCAGTATTAAAATAAATTTCATTATTATACCATGTTTGGAGTTCATTACTCACACCAGCTGGGTCGGCTAATATCTTCCTTTATTAATAGAAAGCTTTTGACTTAATGCTTGATGATTTGCCATTTATACTCTAAATCAGAACAGAGCTTTTTTATGTGGCAGTTCAAGACAATGCAAACAAGAAGGCTTGCACCAAGAATAATCTCGCATAATTGTCACAATGATAGAAAGTCGATGACTGTTTAGTTTGACATATATCATCTGCACCTCCCAAAGTTTGGTATGTGTATCTTTAAGAATGTTTAATTTTTTACCTACATCAGTAGCATGATAATATATTTTCACTTTTAAGT
Source organism: Hydrozoanthus tunicans (assembly GCA_026413305.1). Classification (NCBI taxonomy): domain Eukaryota; kingdom Metazoa; phylum Cnidaria; class Anthozoa; order Zoantharia; family Hydrozoanthidae; genus Hydrozoanthus; species Hydrozoanthus tunicans. The sequence continues at coordinate 13,256 of JAOBAT010057632.1, read as the reverse complement.
AACATTACTTTGATTTACGAATTTGTCAGCAATGAAGATGAGTATCGAGGCCGGAACTTGTCAGTGCTGGCTTTGAATATTTCACTCAAAATGATGTGTTATTAATCTCTGATATAGGTCACATTTCCTTCGATTTAAAAATGTTGGCAGGACTTGACTTGTTCTTTTTGCATTTTTGGGTCCTTACAATTGTTTGAATGTACATGTTCATAAAGGTGACTTTACAGCTTTCACTTTGCTCGTGGAAATAGTTAGCTGTTCTCATTGTTTGTGTGTTTTCATCAGCATTTTGCTACTGCATTTAGCTTGGTTTATGTTAGGAATAACTTCATCTTCTGTTTAATCTGAAATTATTTTGCCTTTGTTAAAAACTAGCAAGAAACAAGCTTGTTATGGAATGTTTATGGTAATACTTATCAACTATCAACAATCATATTTGTCTATGTAGGATCTAGAATAGTTGAGCTGTCAATGTGTGTCTGGTAAAGACTGTTTTCAGATTTTGTTTGGAGAAAATAGTCTCAGTTACATTTCACAAGAACTACACCATCTGTTGTCTTCAACAAGTGCTTCTGATGAACTCTACTTGCAAGTAGGAGATTTTAAACGTGATTTGTTGGATATTTGTACAGCAAGCCTTGTCAGGACTGACTTGTATTCTATCATGAAACTCTTGGTATATTAATGAGTCTTAAAGTCGTGATATATAAGGCGTCGTTAAGTTTAGAACCATAGAACAAAATAAACATACTGATGTTTATTCTACAGTATTAAACTTAAAAAATTTATGTAATTTTTATATGTTACCGAAACACAGATACAGCCTCAATTTCCACATTTAACAGTCTTAAAGTCAAAGGGAGATTCTACAGAAAAATTCTAAACAATAAATCAGACAATTTTCTATAAACTTATTTAGCCATGTTATTTGTGAATGAAAAATAGGTTAAACTAGATATTTTACCCTGCTAGTAAAGTTCACTCTTCGTAAAGAAACTTCAAGCTCTAGGTAAAAAGAACTCTTTGTTTGTCTGTTCAATTCTCCATACAGAATTTTCATGAGGCTACATAGGAGTGCTCACAAATGTTATAGCCCCTAGCCATCATTTATCCCAACACCAGACAGAGTTGTATCATTATTGTTGCAGGGCTAGTTGTTAAACCAGTCTAAAACTGTGGCAACTGGAGATTATTTATTGGATTCATGCACTGTTTTCTCTTTTCACTCTTTTGATGGCATTCATTCTTGGGTACAATAAATTATGCAAGTATTTGTCTTACCTGTCAAAAATGTAAAATTTTGTGCTTTGTGCTGGTATTCGACTAGTGATGTAAAGTGTGTGGTGTCACATTTGTAAGTTAATAGTATAGAGACAGCCAGTAAAACAGCTCTAAGGTCTCATGGGTCAGAAGGAACTAAAACCTGTACTGAAACCTAAAAATAGTTTGTAATGAGCCACAGTGTTAGCAGTCATGGACAGCTGTTTTGGCCTTGCCATCAGAATGGCATGCATAGCTTACAAACAGGCTTGAATTCCCAGATAAATAGATAAACAAGACATGTAAACATTGTGCTTGTGCAGGGGTCTGGTGGATGACATATTGCACATGCATGGTATTGATACAATAGACAGCCAGTTAAACAGCAGTGAGGCCTTATGGGTCAGTGGATAACAAGATCTCGTAAGCACAATTATATTTATCTAATTCTTGTTTATCATCTTCTAGATCTGTTGGAATTCAATCCTGTTTGTTAGGTATGCAATTCTGGCAAGGCCCAACAAAGCCAAAACAATTGTCCAATCACTCTTGATCAGGCTCCTACGTACTAGAAGTAATATTTTTTGGATTCCTGTAGACTTTACATGTCATCAACTTGCATGTGCAAAACTGCACTGTTACTTCTCAAAAGTTTGAATTGAAAAGTAAACCATTTTCTTTACAAAGTATTGCAGCTGGCTTGATTGATGGATGTGGCAATGAGGCAGGATTGAAAGGCAAAGTTTTAGACATGTGTCTGATAAAAGAACTTATTGGGACATTGAACAAGATAGACAGCAGTTAGTTTACTCCATGGCTCAATAACAACATACAAAAATAACTTCCATGTATCCATTGAGTAAGACTCTTTGACATTTTTTTAAATCTGTAGGTTGTGTTCATCTTTTGGCAAAGCATTTGTTTGTGATGGTTACAGTTGCAGCAAGTAATAACAATAATAATTTGTTCAGCCTGCCTCGCGGAGAGAATGCTGATGCTAGTCACTTGATAGCTTGTGCTGGAAGAGAAGAGCAAGCAGCTATTCATGAGCTTTTACAACCTGCACATAGAAGAGACAACAAGATTGAAACAATGAGTGAAGAAAATGGAAAAGAAGGTGGGAATCCCATTCCTGCACAGTCAACAGAAGAGGCAAATGATTTAAAAGCAAGTGGCAATAATAAGTCTGATTGTGGTGACTTTCCAGAAAATGTGGCAGCAGTAGCTATGGACTGTGAACCAAGGCCAGAGGAGACATGTGTGGTTAAGACTCTTAACAACAGGTAAAGAGTGTTTCTTGTTTAACTGTGGGTGTGTTTTACAGACAGAGATAGCTTTTGTGAAAGGAGAAGTGTGCCTTAGAAAAACAAATTACCTAGTAAACAAGTTAGTTCAATGATAATAATACAGCAATAGTATGGAGTTTCTTTTGACCATATGGTTGATGTTGGACACACTTTTTACATTTCCTTGAATTTTCTAAAAGATAACAAAACCAAAAGGTAATCCAAAACATAACACAACAGAGGCCCCGTTTACACACCTGAGAGAAAATCAAAATCAGTTTTAAAAAAAGGACAAATCAAGAAGTCTTGTGGGACTCCACCATTAAAGACTAGCGATAAATTCCTGTGGCATAAAAGACACATTTTGGAAGCCTCAGAGATAAACACCTCATCAAATCCTTTAAAACACAGGAGTACTTACTCTTAATTTTAAAAGACTAAAGAGTTTTAGTTTCAAACTTTTATTATAAATTCTTATTCTTTTCATTAGCTTGTCTTTTTCTGAAATTCAGCCAAAATGTTGTGATTTCAGACTTTATTCCGAGTAATTTATTTTATTTTTTAAAATTAATTGACTTTGAACAGTTAAATTAGTTTTGAAAAGTAGAAAACATTAAGTAATAGTAACAACCTTTGAATAGTTTATAAAATAAATACAAAATTTATTTAAGTAGAGAATAATTCAACTTGTTCAGTGTAGGTCTTTCAATAGCTTCTGCCAGTATGCATGTTTCTGAATTTCTGTCATGAGTAAGGAGAATAATATGATTTTTTTTCACAGCAGGCAAAACAGATTATTGATAGAACTTTTTTAGAAAAGGTTTATAGAACTATCATTATGCTGCTGTCTGTCGAGGAAATAAACTTTTGTAGTCTGCAATAGCCATGAATTATGGATATTGAAAGGTTTTCTGTTTCGAATGAAGCTTATATGCATCACGAGAGGCACATTTTGAGTTTAAAATTAAGTTACATTTAGTTTGTCAGGACTGTACAAGCTTTCTACCACTGGGTAAATTATTATTTCCCAGTCTCTTCCTGTTTGTTATGCAGTTAGGTACTCAGACTAAAAGCAAACTTTTGTGCTGCAATTTCTGTAAAATATTTTTTACTCTATGTGTCAAATTAGCTATTTAATTGTTTTCTCATAATTATCTCTAAAATGTCCTGAATTCCACCTGGCAGACATGAAGAGTTTGTGGGGGTGGAATTTGTTTTATTGAGCTATAACTTTTGCTGTTACTGGCAGCACAGTTTAGAGCCACAAAAGTGGTTGTACTTTAAAAGAATGAACAGATGTGATTAATATTAGCTCCATGATGTAGATCATGCAATTTAGGTTCAAAAAATGATAAAGTGTTTTAGGCAGTTCACTTCCAAGGTGGTTTTCTGCTTGCCACCGAAAAAGTTGCAACAGTAAACTGGCTTGCAGTTGTAGCATGTCTACTAAAAATGCTGTCAGTTGTTGTTTCTGCCAACATATCATCCTTCATGCATTTTCTTAGGTGCTCTTTCAGTATTTTCTTGGTAAATAGGTAAGCTTCAAACACACTGGGTATTGAGCCATCAATTGAATGCATGTGGCTTCAAACAGCAGAACTTGTGCTTTCCCCATGCTGCCTCTAATGGCAAGGGCTCAATAAAAACACTTTCTGTCCCTTCCCTGAACTTTTACTTCATGCCTGCCAGGCAAAAAAACAAGACATTTTAGGAATATTGATGAGATTAAAATTGAAATTTAGCTTTGAAATGTTGAGTATTAATATTTTACAGAAATCAGAGTGTACACACAAGGTTGTTTGTTTGCCCCCAAGCAATCCCAAGATGCATTGCGAAATTGTGTGTGGACTGGGTAACAGCAACTGACCCATTCATCGGTTAGGAATATTATATCAACATGTCTGGGATAATAGTTTTAAGAACACATATGTGACCAGTTGTTTTATTTGTCCAAACTTGAAAGAAAAACATGGGCTTGACTAGTTTTCAGATATGTTACATGGTTAAAAACACACATGTTCACTTACTATTTTTAAACCAAGCAGTTTTTTAATTCTACTAAATGACTTAAACATTTGTGCCTTATGGTGCCATGTAAACTGATATATTAAAACATTTGTCAATCTAAATTTATCACAAGCTTTGATACCAAATGTAACATTAGTCTTCCTTGAACCAATTAAGGTTAATAAAGGTTTCTATTGAATAATATAACTATTACATGACATTTTCAATATTTTTTTCCTTTTCAATGATGTTTATAGTCTGTGATTTTGACTAATTAACCAGATTTATTACCATATTATTTATCATATTCTAAAGAATTGCCAAAAAATTGAGCTTGAATTTGCTTAACTTTTTAAGTTTTAGTGAAAATTTGGAGTTGTAATAGGTTCTTGCACAGGATGTCTTGAGCTCAAATAAAGCTACAAAAATCCTGGGCCAAATCCTAAACTTTTCTAAGAATTTGCAGTATACTCCTATATAATGTAAAACACTATTTATCCATTCTAAATCATCAAACCCCTTAGAAAAATTATGGAAAACCAAAAAAGAGTACTAACAGCAAAACCAATTTGCATTAATTTTGATTGAAAAATGGCTGCTATTGTCACTCTCGTCCAAAGAAGCTTAGAATCAAATATTCAAACTACCTCAGTAGAAAAGACTTATGGGCTCAAGAATTTTTAGAAAATGTCGTGAGCAGTCGATAAAAATAGTGTTTCGTTAAAATCTTGCAATCAAACGTGATCAAGGCGAAAAAGGTTCAAAACTGGTTGCAAGAAAACTTCATTAACAAAAGCAGCTACAGTGTGTTGCATGTTGTTTTGAATAGCAATTGAGCAATTCTTGCATTCAGAAAAAGAGAGTGGACACATATTTCTCATTCATGTTTCAATATTTATCAGTGGTAGATTTTGGAAAGTTACTATGGAATACAGATTAAGCGCCCACCCCCTAACTTGGCAAACTTATTGTGGCAGGGGGTGGGCGTTACTCGGTGAAATAAGGTATGCTTTTGTATGCTAAAACAATATTAATTGACCAATTAAAGTTCGAATTTTTTTTGTTTGTTTTTAGTTCAGTTTGGTCGTGCAGTCAGTGTTTGAAGACCTTTACATCGTCGAGGGCGTTGAGGATTCATGAAGTGAAACAGCACGAGGAAGCCAAAGGCCAGTACCTGAGATGCAGCAGCTGCGAGGAAGTGTTTGAACACGCAAACCTGCTGCAGATACACATGAAGATTCACCACAATGTTAAGGTTTGTAGCAGTAACTGGACTATTTCTACTTTTCATATAATATAAAAAACTTGTGTTGTGTGATATCAAACAGATGGTAATTTTTAGCCAAAAGTTATCAGAAATAGTTTGTCACGAATCTCACTCACAAAAGCTAGTCCCTACAAGCACTAAACTCTAAATTGCCAACCAAGTCAAACAAGTGACCAGCCAGTTGACAGTTCATTTATGATTTTTTCACAGTTCAGTCATAACTTTTATACAGTTTAGTTATAGCTTTTTCACAGTTCAGTTATAACTTTTATAACTAGTCGCCTGACTTCCTCCCTAACTGCGTCTTTCAATAGTGCATTCATGATTTTTGTTCATGCTCAAGAAACAAAAATAGCTGCAGCTCGAGCACATGGGAGCATAAACGGCCCAAGCAGTCTTTGTGGGTAGCTATGCTAGGTCCAGTCTCTTTGGCTGAAAAAAATCATAACTGAACTGTGTGAAAGTCATAACTGAAATGTGAAAAAGTCATAACTGAGCTGTGAACAATTTATAACTGAACAGTCTGTAGAAACGACATAAACACTTTGAACTTGTTAGAAAATACAATAGTCATATTGCACTCTGCTGTGTAGTGGAAGATAATGAAGAACTTGCTTAAAAATTTCTTTACGACTAAAATGGTAAAAATTTACCAAGGATCCCATAAGAAGACCAAAAAGTATATTCGAACAAATACGGCACTTACTGATCAAGTGACAATTTTCTTATCATTAAGGTGCGTTGCCCCCGCTGTGAAGAAGTGTTTGATCATCCTAACCTGCTCAAGGCACACATCAAGGCCACACACTCGGAGCCCGTCTGTATGGTGTGTGGCCTCAAGTTTGACCATGACAAACTGCTTAAACTTCATATGGAACACTATCACAAGGTGGGAGAGAAAGGGAACAAAAAAGATCTATTAGCGTTTTGTCAGGAGTTGTCAGTGAATATGGAGAAGTCAACGAACGACCAGGAGTTTGTACCTCGTACCAACAGAAGCATGAATCATGGGTATGGGTCTGACGCATCCGAGGAGTTTCCACAGGAATCAGGAGAGACTGTGGCTGACACGTTTGTAAGAGAACAGGATCCAAGAAGGCGTTCGCCACAGAAACACTTGTATTTGTCTGGCAAGTACGTGGAGCATGCCTCAGTTTTGGGGATCGAAATGGATTCCGAGAGTAAAGAGAGTAAGTTTGGCGAAGACATTACTAATCCAACAGATGAAAGGGAAAGAAATGATGAAAGATTTGCGAGGTGTGAATCGTGGAGTTCGGATGGGAAACAGCTCTCTGTCATTCACGGAGCAGGTGAGCATGAAGGACTGTCAGGTGAAAACAAAGCCCAGAAGTACCACTTAAGTCACAATAATGCTTTCCACGAACGTGTAAAAACGGAAAAAGATTGTTGCAGCTTCAACTTCACCCCTGAACCTGGAAACGAAATGAAAAGTCGAATTAGTTCCGATTCTTGCTTTAGTTTTAACAAGCAAAGTTTTCAAGAGAACACTAGTGACGATGAGCGAAACGAACAGTATGATAGCCAGGCCCATTTTTCAAGGCCAAGTGTAATCACTGCCAATGTTTCCTCATTTCGAAGATGTCAGCAATCAACTATGGAACATCAGTGTGAAAGAGAAAGTTTCTTTGACAGTGACAGAGGTAGTGAGCACAGTGAAAGCTGCTTCGGTACTGATGATGATGATGCTTTTGACAGCAGTGGTGAGAGCGACAGTTCATCTATTAGTGATACCAAACTCTCTTTAAAGCGCAGTGTACCTCGCTGCAACCGCTGTCGACAAACCTTCTCTTCCAAAATGGAGTACCTGCACCATCTTATTGCCCATCAGAGAGGAGACCGAATGAATGCCAGTAACCCCCAGTTTGATGAACAGGAGAAAAAACATGTAAAAGATTTACTACTAGAGCTGCGAGGGCCACGTGTGTACAATCCTGTCCAAGACTCGGAAGATGTCACAGAAGCTACAGAAAACCCGCTTACCCAGCTACACAACTTGACATTATTCGACAAGCCACAGAAAATGCAGGGAGGACCAACTGTTGAATCAACCCCAAAGACTCGCAGTAGCTGGTCTTATCAAAGTTTGACAGACTTTCAGTACCCAGATGAAATATACCCAAAAATCCTTTCATATGGAAGAGTTGCTTGTTCCGAGTGCAATGAAATCTTCACTGAAGCATATTCCTGCAAGGTCCATATAGAGAAACATCACTCTCAGCTCAGGTGTAACGAGTGTGGGGAAAAATTTGATCACAGAAAATTGCTCAAGATCCACATTGATTCTTACCACAGCTCTAAGGAAATGCTGAACTGCATGGAGTGTGGACAATCATTTAACGAACGCTCGCAATTCGTCAGTCATGTTAGTTTACATCATGAAGAACTTAAAAATGGGAAAGATAACAACAGTTATTCTCGAAGGGAAGAGAAACTCTATTGTCCTTCTAATCCAGTTGAGGGGCCACACCAGGAAAGCAGCTACGAAAGAGAACACAAGCCAACAGCCGAGGAACTGCTCGAATATTCAAGGCATTCTCGTCTAGAACCATCGGCTGCTTCACCACCATCTCCACAATTGTATGGTGCAAAGGATTCCGATGGGATCAAAACTAGAATATTCATTCCCAAGTTTGAGTCCGATCAGCCGTTACTTCCTGATACTGGTTTCAATACAATGAATTCAATGTGGTGTTCCCCATCTGATGGGCGTGGTATTGGAGCACCATTTAAAAAGCCACTAAAACGAACTAGGTCAGCCCCTCCGGAGACCTCAAAGCGGGTCTCGACCATCGTTTCTACCACAGAGTATGCTTCGATTGCAGCAGGTGACACTATGGGAACATCGTCCAGAGACCTAATAGGCACCCCTTACATGATGGCTTTGCAGAACTCTATGTTAAAAAGAATCAAACAGGAATTTGACGAAAGAAGTGAAAGCATTCTGCATGGTCCACCGCCATTAATTCCAATCAGCAAAAGGAGATCCCAGGCTGAGGGAGACGAAAACAAGAATCATCTTCGAGATGATCATTTTGTGTCCTCCCCCTTGAAGGAAACTAAAACACAACTACAATCCACTGCCAAACCACCTTTAAGCACCCCACGACAGAAGACAAAACTAGCTCGAAGCTTTTCGGCACCACACAGAGATAACAGAATTCGTGAAAGCATCCAGAGTGCTACAAAAGAGGCCTTGTTAAACACATTGTCTCTAAAGCGGCGTGTTGCTCTTCTCGAACAGAACAATCTATTGAGAAAACAACAAGAAAACGCGGCATGCCAGAATGTGCAAGTTAATTCCTCGAGCCCCGGTACAGAGAGCATTGCAATGGAGTACTCTTGTCCCTCACTGAACGACGCAATGGATACCAGCAAAGAGAAAGAATTCAGTGAGTTGCAAGGAATACAACGAAAGATCATAAAACGTTTTGACTGTCACCATTGTGGTCTACATTTTGAACACAAAAAGCTCTTGAAGATCCATTTGGATTCTTACCATGGATCAAACACGAGCATGTCTTGTGACCGCTGTGATATGACCTTTACGGACAGAGATAAGTTTCTGAACCACCTAATGTCACATCCCGAGGGAGAACGCGGCTTTCAGCCTCGCTACAACCGCCCCTATGTCCGGCGTAAATCCAAAACTCTAGCAAACGGTGAAACTGTCGTCTCCCGGGAACTCAACCCAGTAATGCAGCACAGAGAGGAACCAAAAGCTACGATGAATGTTCAAGTCAAGGCAGTTGACCAACCTACTACAAGCTTTAACCCAGTGAGCAAAGATGAAGTAAACCAATCATCAACAGAAACAGTAGTCATTCCTGGTATACGGTCTGCTGGTGACAGCATGGTACTTAAGGAGTACCATGTGCCTGGAGTTGTTTCCAGTGAACAGCCATTTAAAAAAGGAAAATTTAAACTGAATCCCGGAGACCAGAGCAATGAGTGCCTTGTTTGTGGTAAAGTGTTTGATAGTGGTAGAAGACTTGAAGTGCATATCTCGTCCCATGCGAGTCTTGACAAAGACGGCCGCTACTGTTGTTCCCTATGCAACAAGACATTTGACCATCACCGTAAGCTCGAGATCCATACTCGCAGCCACACAGGATTCAAACCACACAAGTGTGATCAGTGCGGTCGTTGCTTCCCGTACTACAGCTCATTTTACTACCACAAGATGACCCACACCAAAGACAAACCCCACAAGTGTCCGCTGTGTGGTAAAGGCTTCATACAGTCCAGGTATCTGAGAATGCACCTTAGAACACACAAAGACTGGCAGGGAAACTCCAGCGGTGACGAGAACGTAGACAGCCCCAGTACTCCCCAGAGCGAAGCCTACGACTCCACCGGCTCCCCGTGCGACTCCCCCTCGGTGTTTCCTGAGAGCTCAGAGCAGCACGATGACAGCACTTTCGAAGCGGATGACGATGTAGAACAGTCGACGGCTGAAATCTTGTGCAGTTTTAAAGCCAACAGTAGGCGCCGAGAGTCCCTGTTTTCGTCAGGGTCTGCGCACGACAACCACCCGCTTCCCAGCCCGTCACGGGACTGTGAACAGTACGACGTAAACCAAGACTTCAAAAATGAAAACGATACTAATGAAGGCGGCGAGGGCGAAGCCCAATCACAACAACCACCTACTGAAAAACCGTATCGCTGTAAACAGTGCCACAAGAGTTTCAGCGCTTACAGTAGTCTCTACGTCCATAACCGAATCCACACCGGTCAAAGACCATACTGCTGTAAGTACTGCGGTAAGAAATTCACACACGCCAGTGGTTTGAAACGTCACGTCAGATGCCATACAGGAGAGCGCCCGTACCCATGCCCCTTCTGTTCCTCGGCCTTTGCAGACCGTGGTGCCTTAAGATCACACATTAGGACTCATACCGGAGAGCGCCCCTATAAATGCAACTGGTGCGGAAAAACTTACACCCAGCCGAGTTCACTAAAGGTTCATAAGCGAACTCTGCATGTTGAGGAAGAGATGAAAGCGAAAGCAACAAAAACAAATAAGTGATTATTCTCTTCGAACAGAGATCGTTCGAGTTTTGAAAATATAGTATATAACGGATTATAGAAATCTTGCGTCTTGCCTCAAGAAGCAGCTAATCGCGATTTCGTTTATTTTAACAAACTTAAAAGTTGTTAATTATGAACAGAAAATACGTAGCAAATTTTTTGATAAGTTGAGTCTAAAAGGAATTAGAAAGTATGTTGTACAGCAAACAATCTTTAGATTATTTTTAAAATATTCGGGAAGCCGATATAAACGTCTCAAACTACCCATCACTGGTTGCCGGTCAAGTGTGGAAAGACATGTTTTGTATCGTCAATTTGTACTTTCCTAGCTCTAATGATAGAGCCGTTTAGAATTACTCAGTAAACAAGTACCAAAACGTGTTTGTCTGCGCTCCGAAATCCCGGGATTCATTTCTGTGACAAACAGTAATGGGTAGGTAGACCTTTTCTAAACCGTTTTCTCCAAACGAGACACCGGCAAGATTTGTTCAGGGAAGAGACTCAAGAGCTGCTGTACATTAAACAATTAGTAATGTATTTAATTTGAGCCAATTTGTATTTATTTTTGAATTGTGCAGCACGATTTGTAAATATTTGGAGGAAAGTTGAGTTTTACCTTCACAAATGGTAAAAAAAGTTAAGGTTCAAATGTTTCTAATAAAAAGAATTTGATAACACACCAACCCGATTAACTTCGTACCCAGGCTCCATCTTCCACTGCATACCGCACTGCCATGTCTGTGAGCTTGAAGGTGGCCCATCCCCAAGGAGCCCTAACGTGGAGTTTACTTTTGAAAAATGGCGTTGGATCTGCACATTTGCTATCACTGCTGTTGGTTTGCAAGCTAAACCAATCTCCAGAGTTCTGGCGAGTCGGTACGGGGTTTTACAAAAGAACGAGGGGAGATTTCTCGAATCCCTTCTCTCCTCCAACCTGCGATTTTTGTACGATCCCGTTTGACCGGGTACAGCACTCCCCCACCCTCTCCCAATCTTATCCCGGTAAACAATTAAACCCGCCGCACAACCAGAGCTTTTTCAGCTAAGCAAAGTTCACTCGCGACTGTTGAGGTAACCAAGTTTCCTAGTGTGAACGCTCATGTTCACACGTGCTACTGGGGCCAACTACTCGATGCACGCGTAAATACTTCGTCCGGACGTGCGTGTGCAAAGCAATAGCCAATTTCCGATTTACGCTCCATTCCTCACAAAGCCTTCAAGTCGAGGCCAAGTTCTAGTTTCTGATACATTTGTTGTGTTTTTGAGAACTTGCCTCGATTTGATGGTTTTGTCTGTGAGCACAGGGCGTATTCGATTAACGGGCTTTTAGCTTACAAACGAGAGAAGTACGAATGTGTGTTGGTCCGTACATCACACACGCCAAACATGGCCGCCTTTGTATGCGAAGATAGTTAGACATATAATACCCTTTTTGGTTCTTCATGCCAAACACTGGCCGAGACCATCCCTCTAATTCCATTGCTGTAGGTGATACTATCGTCACTGCTTCGCCCCACACACGGAACATTGGGACCGTGTTTGATAGCACCTTGACCTTTGAAAACGATGTTAATAATTTATGCAAATCAAGGTTTTATCATATCAGGAATATCAGTCGTATCAGACGCTACCTTAGTGCAGAGTCTACCAAAACACTGGTGAATGCTCTGGTAATTTCTAGACTGGACACTGGAAATGCCCTATTATATGGACTGCCTCAGCAGACTATCCAGAGGTTGCAGTACGTATTCAACGCCGCAGCAAGGCTGATCTCTTGGACCCTCAAGCATGATCATGTCAACCCTACCTTAATGGAACTCCAATGGCTGTCTGTCCAGCAAAGAAAAGTTTGTTCACCTATAAATCTTTGAACGGTTTAGCACCAAAATACCTTAGCCAGTTGATTAAGCCCTAAATACCAACTCGAGCACTAAGATCGTCTGGGAAATTTTTACTAGAAAAGCCAACATATAAGCTGAAGAATTGCGGATTGAGGGCATTTTCAGTGAGCGCACCATGGAACTCACTCCCTCAAGAATTAAGAGATTGTGGATCTGATTCTATTTTCAAACGAAGTCTTAAAACCCATCTTTTTAAACTTGCATATTTTTAGTATTATTTATAGCTAGATTTTAATAGCTGGTACTTTTTTCGTAGGATTATGTATATTGTAATTATTTAATGTTTTCGTGTAATCCTTGTGAAGCGCATTTGGACTATAAGGAAAGTGCGCTATATAAATACTTTATTATTATTATTATTATTATTATTATTATTATTATTATTATTATCATTATCATCATAATCAATGCCAATATATCTGACATTGATATTACATCAGAAAATGCGCAAGCCAGAATTTAAGCAGTAATATTTTAGCTATTGTA
>JAOBAT010057622.1:0-26921 GCA_026413305.1 Hydrozoanthus tunicans | reverse complement strand
AATTTGACTGATTGACGAAAAAATATTGTGGGGTACCCGTGCTTGTTTAGGAGAAACTCTAGGAAAACTGGCAAAACGCGTGCTTTTATTACCCCATTTCTGAGGGGAGACTGGAACCGAGTTAAACAAAAAGCCCCATATATTATGAAGAAAACAAATTTTTTGCATTACTTTTTCTGGTATGTCTTCGAGAGCTCAACATTCATTAGAATATGACAAAAATGTGTAAACATTTTTAAATTTCTATTATGCGCAGTAAAGATGCGCAATGCAAAACTGGGGAATTATCTTAAAGATTTGAAAAAGTAATCATTTCGCCTCAATTAATTAACTGCCGTGGACTAAATTTCAGGAGAAAAGCGCTATAGCAGTGAAACTACCTAATTGTAGCTAGCCGGGCAAGAAAAACTATTCATAACCTTGGCGACAGTTGTGATTTAATATTAAATAGAAAGCCCTCGACCCCACTAAATTAATTAAAGAAACTCGAATGTTTACTAATGGATCTAAATATACAGTTTTCCCAAGAGGTGAGGTTTCTTAACATTTGAGCTTTCTCAAATTAAAGATGTGTGCATCAGCGGCTGTAGGACGGCAACGTTACTTTTCTTTGCCAAAAAACTTTAGTTGTGCAAAACAAGACAGACAACTAAACAGTTCCATATGGTACAATCTATACAGGCCTTGCCACAACACAAATGTTTTACGCCTCTCCATAGCACTTAAACTTGCCCAGTGTGTGATAACCTTCTTCGACACGAGAACCAGTATCACCAAACCTAAGTTGCGAAACAGGAAGGGTTGTCTTGTCTGTCAACAAATCGCTGTCCTCACGCCAGGTGCGATCATTACTATCGCAGTTGCAACTGTTGCTACTCTTGGCACAAGAACTGGTTATTCCGCATGCGCACTTACCACTACTCGGTGTAGCCCCGCCCCAATACCTCATCTTCTGCCCATCACGTGATACCCACCAGCCATGGAGGTCACCATGAAACAAAAGCAGTGAGTGATGACATTGGTACTTGATGAACTGTTCACACTTCAGTGATGCTGTGATCAAACTCACCAGTTGTGCTTTGCTGACTCCAGTGTACCTTATGTCACGTGAATAACCTCCTTTGGATTCATAGCCTTTGACCCGCGTCCGCGCCTCGCTGTCATGACTGATAACAGTTATCCCAACTCCACCCCTGTTACTCATGTCACAGAACACAGAGAATGGCGACACACTCCCAGTACCGTCAGGATCGATTGTGTATGTCTGACTTGTAGTATATATAACCAGCACGGCGCAGCTCGCTTCAAGTTTTGCCTTTAGGAACGTAAAGAGATGTGTTTGTTGTGATGGTAGAGAACATGTTCCGGGCAGTACACTGGTACGTCCCCGCGTTAGACACTGAGGCAATATTTATAATTAAAGTACCATTCGTCAATACTTGATAGCCTTTTGGCAACTGTCCGTGTGTCTTTGTCCAAGACACTACTGGTCTCATTGTACCACTAGAGGCTTGGCAATGGAGTCTCACAGTTTCACCAACTGTTACCGTAATATTTTCTGGAGGTTTTTTAGTGAATTTCAGCTTTGGAAACACCACGAGCAGAGCACTGGAGGTGTCCTTGTTAAGAATGTTACTCGCTGAACATGTGTAAGTGCCTCCGTCAGATTGAGTGGTATTTACAATTGTCAACTTACCCTGGGTGAGTACAAATCTCCCATGGGGTAAGTGTCCGGGTGTCTTGGTCCAGGTTATTGTTGGTAAAGGATCTCCCCACGCCTTACAAAGGAAATTTGCGTTATTTCCCTGTTCTACCAGTTGTTGGGATGGCGACTTCGCTATTCGAGCAGCGACTTAGAATTCAAATTACAGAATAATGTTGATAATAATAATAATGATGATGATAATAATAATAATAATAATAATAATAATAATAATAGTAATAATAATAATAATAATAATAATAATCTTTAATAGGGGCTAGGCACAAAGACGTTCTGCTTAAAATGCAGAAGTCTGTCCGTTCAAGTAGTTTGCACATAGCTCGTCACTTTAAAATCATGACATAAGAACTGTCAACTGTTAGAGACACTTGTAGAGTTCTTTTTTGTTAATATTTTAGATTTTCTCATTCATTAATTTAGTTTTTTCTTTAGAGATCATTAGTCAGTTAGCTCTAGTATTGTTTTTTTAATTCCTCCTTGACCTTTAGGTTACTTGTTTTAAAAGCGCCCTATTGGTGTCTGATAGTGTTGCACTCATACGTTTTATTACTGCTTCATAATAATAGTAATAATTAAAAACAACTATAACGATATTATCATAAATGATAAAAACATTAATGATAAAATAAATAATGATAATTACAATAACAAAAATTTTTACAATGGTAATAATAATAATAACAATAATAATAATAAAAGTTATAAAATTTTAGAAATAGTTTTAATGACAATAATAACAGAAATAAAAAGATTGTAAAGGCTTCATAAGGTAAATGTTGCTAAAAAGGCTGTTAAGCCTCTAGATCTCCTAAACACATTGATCAGGGATTTCACACTTTTAGTTCGTGCTGATTTTTTACATTGCACGCCATCTCTTAAGTAAGGTGCTAACAAATTAGCCAAGGAAAATCATGGACTGCAGATTATTGAGCTATTAATTGTGCAAAGCATCAAATGATAGGTTAAAAACATCCCTATAGTCACTGGATAAAGTTTCTAGATCTTTATAACAATAAAACTATTTACAGAGTTGCAATAACTAAACTCAGTTACCTTGAACGAATAAAGTTGTTTCAGTATACTTTTTTCCAAGAACATTTGTGGCTTTGCACTGATATGTCCCACTGTCATTGTACGCAGCGGCTGCCACTATGAGCCTACCCTGAGAGTCCACTCTGGTCCTACCGGATGCTAGTGAGCCATTCACTTTTGTCCACGTCACTTCCGGTTTAGGATTACCATGTGCTCCACAGAAAAACGTTGCTGGGCTACTTTGATTGACAGTTAGTGAAAGCGGTGAGGCAACAACTGTGGGAGATGAGATGGACTCGCCACGTTCTCCCCTCGGTCCAGGAGGTCCTGGTACGCCATCAACTCCATTCTTTCCCGGGGGACCAGGCGGACCCCGTTTGCCAGTGATACCCCCTCCGGCCTCTTTTACCCCGGGGTCCCCGAGGGCCGGGTGGACCCCGCATGGTGCGGAACTTGCGGGACGCAGAACATAAATAGTCTTTCAATTGCTTGGCGAACTCTTTTTCAACCAACGAACTGATGTTTTGATAGTCTGTGGCGGGCAAGCTCCTTCTAGAACGACTGATTACATTTTCTGTCAAATAAACAAAAAGCTTTGATGCTTCATAACAAATATTTTAAAAGTAGTCATAAAATCAAGAACCCTATATATATCACTTACGCAATAGTTATTTTTATGCACTCTCTCTTTAGTATAGAAAGAAACGATAAGTTCAATTGTGTTATGAAACATACCCGGAGGCTGAGATTTTTCTCTACTATTACATTCCTATCAGTTAACGACAGTAGAATTGCTCCGTAAGGTAGATTGATTCGATTTGTTTGTGTTTAAGTTTTCTTATTGCTTTTAGATTCTACTATATATCTTTGTTGCTTCTGTTCAATCGGTGTAAGACGTGTGTTAGGTAACAAAAGGTCAAAAAGGGTTTCATCATCTTTTGATGAGATTCTTTAATAACTTTTAGTCCGCCAGTATTTACTCCTAATGCGCTCAAAACTAACCACTTAGAATACCAAGTGTTGAAAGAATAAAACGACAAAAATTGTCAGTCATTTCGGCCACTCTGTTGCAAAGACAATAAAACGTTCCAAACACTTTCCTCTAAGAAAGTCGGTTTCCGAAATCGGAGTCCAATATTGAAAAGGGAATCTGTATGCATCTTTCCGTCTCCACTCATGATGGTTTCGCTACCCCAACCATCATGAGTGGGTAGTGGTCTGTTTTGATTGAAAACAATGTATAATAGGATAGTCTAAAAATGAGGTTTACTCATGGGAATTCTTGGTAGATTCTTCCTTTTTCTAAGCCAGTGTCCAACGCTTTGGCGTAGACACGAAAGTTAGCTTGATATTGTTTAGTCTTTAGAATAATCCTTTTTCACTTATACTTTAGCAGCTTCCTTAACAAAAACGTAACAAAACGTTAAGAAACTCATACTTTATTTTGCCTAGAACGCAAGAACAGGCTGGTTTTAGTCATGGAAACTTTTAGACACCTAGACGGTAAAATTGCGTTAATCTTGTTTTTTACAGTTCTGGAATTTGGATTATGGCCGTGGCCGAACCTGGCGGCGTATCCAAACACAAATGTTCATGACTTTGCATGGTTTTTCGTGAAAGAAAACTAAAACATTAAGACGAACATATTTCTAAGAACACCAGCTTTTTCTTGATATCGAAGAGATACTTTCTCATAACTTCTTTAAGCAGTTTGGTTCTGCACGTAAATTACCTATTGATGTCATAACTGAGACGCAATGTGTCTCAAACTTTGATACACTTAGTAAAACTGTATAATAATTCACGACAAATAAAGAGCGAACCGGTAACCTTGAAAGTGTCTAAGCGAGTGCTTATTCAACAATCAATCTATATATTATTCATTGCCCCTTAACTAACTGCCGTGGTCTAAATTGCAGAAGGCTGCACTATTGTTGCCGAGGTTGTCTCTAATATAAAAGGAAAACAAAGCCATGCCCAACATGCTGTCAACCGGGTCGGGGAATGGCCATCACAACACCACATGCAGTTGGATGCCGATAAATGAAAGGAATGCTTAATTGACTTTAAGATGAATAAGAATGAATCTAATTTAACAGTTGTTCATGAGGCTAAGATCTTAGGCACATCCTGCGACTTTTAAGTTAAAAGTTGGAATGCCCATGTTAGCCCAATTATAAAGAAAACAAACAAGTGTCTTTGTGTTGTAGTGTTACTGCGCAGCGCAAGTGCTCCGCAAGCTGATATTGTTAACTTTCACTGTATGTGTTTTAGACCGGTCCTAGAATATAGCTCGCCCGTTTTTCACCACGCGTTGCGAACGTACCCAAAATGATATCAATCTCGATAAGGTCCAAAAGCGCGCTATAAATTAACCTCATCTTACCAGGTAGTATTAGTTATGAGGCAACCCTCGCCTAGAATAATTTAGATACATTGTTTAACAGAAGAGCCACACTTTGCAAAAGCTTTTCAACTCTATAACAACTGATAACCGCTTGCAAAGGCAGTTACCTTCAATGCATTCAGCTAGGTAAATTCTTAGATGTACGCGGAAGTACAAACTGCCTCGTCCTCGCATGGAAAGCTTTTAGAGGTCTTTTATCGATATCCCTCAGTTGTGTATATTCTCCGAGTACTAGTTAAAAAAACTTTTATTTCAAATTTTTTGAATATAGTTTATGTTATTATAGTTTTTATTATATTATATTCTTACATCATCTATATAATTTACTGGTACACAGTTCAGCCGATGAGGTGCGAGGTTATGTTTTAAACTAGACGCCTGTAATGGCGTTTATTCGGGCTACGCTTAAGCTTGGAACCTCAGAAATGTATACGATCTATAATGCGTGTTTTAACTTTGTCATAGTTCGTAATGGAATTTTGAATTGCTAAATATTTTCATTCAACTTCAAGTTCACACTCAAAATTCTTTAAACAAAATTTCAAGTGAGTGTTCCTAGCTGCGTAAGTACACATGCAGACTGAAGTTCGCTTGTTTGAACGGGCCTTGTTCTGTTGTTTTCAGTCTAGCATATAGCGCACCGCTGACCGACTCGTAGGCTTACACGTTTGTCGATACGTCGATAGACTGATAGATAGATAGATATATAGATTGATAGACAGGCTTCGCAGACGTAGACTCGGCCTACCACAGGTAGCCCGGGTAACTGTCTAAGAAAAGCGCTATAGAAGTCGGGCAAGAAAAACTATTAATAACCTTGGCGACAGTTGTGATTTGATTTTAAAGTTAGAAAGCCCTCGACCCCACTCAATTAGTTAAAGAAACTCGAAAGTTTGCTAATGGATCTAAATATACTGAGGTGAGGTTTGAACTTTCTCAAATTAATGATGTGTGCATCAGCGGCTGTAGGACGACAATGTTACTTTTCTTTGCCAAAAAACTTTAGTTGTGCAAAACAAGACAGACAACTAAACAGTTTCATATGGTACAATCTATACAGGCCTTGCCACAACACAAATGTTGTACGCCTCTCCATAGCACTTAAGGTAATTCCCCAGTTTTGCATTGCGCATATTTACCTCGCATATTAGAAATTTTAAAATGTTTACACATTTTTGTCATATTCTATTGAATGATGAGCTCTCGAAGAAATATCAGAAAAGAAATGCAAAAAAGTAGTTTTCTTCACGATATACGGGGCTTTTTGTTTAACTCAGTTCCGGTCTCCCCTCGGAAATGGGGTAAAAAAGCGCATATTTTACCAGTTTTCCTAAAGTTTCTCTTAAACAAGCACGGGTACCCCACAATGTTTTTTCGTCAATCAGTCAAATTTCGACACGACTCTCTGAAGAGAAAAAATTGGAAAAATCTGAGTGTTACAAGTGTGGAAAAATATAAAAAACATAGACAAGAATACAATGTGTTTTTGAGGAATTGAAATATAGTAACAACAAAAGCACACAATAATGCCTCGTTACCAAAAATGTTTTTGCTAAAAATCACAAGAAAATTATTCTCCTAATCCAGGAGAACTCTTTACGTTACCTTCCTTTATTACCCTTACGCTCCTCGATGTTGTCTTGGTTGGCCACATAAGAAATTTATAGTTTTAATTTCAAGCACACCCCTTTTTATTCCATTTTTGCAGTTTACATATAATGATTGACAAATGAGGAAAGTTTGACAAAAATCTAGGTGCGGGTTCTATTTCAATGGAATGACCTTAAACTTGCCCAGTGTGTGATAACCTTCTTCACCACGATCACCAGTATCACCAAATCCGAGTTGCGAGACAGGAAGGGTTGCCTTGTCTGTCAACAAACCGCTGTCCTCACGCCAGGTGTCATCATTACTATCGCAGTTGCATCTGTTACTACTCTTGGCACAAGAACTGGTTATCCCGCATGCACACTTACCGCTACTCGGTGTAGCCCCGCCCCAATACCTCATCTTCTGCCCATCACGTGATACCCACCAGCCATAGGGGTTACCGTGAAACAAAACAGTGAGTGATGACATTGGTACTTAATGAACTGTTCACACTTCAGTGATGCTGTGATCAAACTCGCCAGTTGCGCTTTGCTGACTCCCGTGTACCTTATGTCACGTGAATAATTTCCTTCAGGATCATAGCCTTTGACCCGCGTCCTCGTCTCACTATCATGACTGATAACAGTTATCCCCACTCCACCCCTGTTACTCATGTCACAGAACACAGAGAATGGCGACACACCCCCAGTACCGTCAGGATCGATTGTGTATGTCTGACTTGTAGTGTAACCATCATGGCGCAGCTCGCTACAAGTTTTGCCTTTAGGAACGTAAAGAGATGTGTTTTGTTGTGATGGTAGAGAACATGTTCTTGACGGTACACTGGTACGTCCCCGAGTTAGATACTGAAGTGATCTTAATGATCAAAGTATCATTCGTCAATACTTGATAGCCTTTTGGTAACTGTCCGTGTGTCTTTGTCCAAGACACGACAGGTCTCATTGTACCACTAGAGGCTTGGCAATGGAGTCTCACAGTTTCACCAACTGTTACCGTGATATTTTCTGGAGGTTTTTTTAGTGAGTTTCAGCTTTGGAAACATCACGAGCAGAGCACTGGAGGTGTCCTTGTTAAGAAAGTTTCTGGCTGAACATGTGTAAGTGCCTCCGTCAGATTGAGTTGTGTTTACAATTGTCAACTTACCCCGGGTGAGTACAAATCTCCCATGGGGTAAGTGTCCAGGTGTCTTGGTCCAGGTTATTGTTGGTAAAGGATTTCCCCTCGCCTTACAAAGGAAACTTGCGTTGTATCCCTGTTCTACTAGTTGTTGGGATGGCGACTTCGTTATTCGAGCTGTGACTTAGAATTCAAATCAAAGGATAATTTAAACAGACTACTTGGTGAAACAGTAATAATGATAATAATGATAATAATAATAATATTAATATCAATAATAATGATAACAACAATAATAACAACAATGATGATAAAAGTAATAACGATAATAACAAGAAAAATAGTTACAATGGTATTAATAATAACAATATTAATAATGATAAAAATGATAATAACAACAGTAATAAATAGTGATAATAACAATAACAATTATAATAACAAAAATTATAGTAAAAATAATAATAACAATAATAATAAGAAGAAGAATGATAATAAAAGTTATAATAATTTTGGAAATAATTTTAATAACAATGATAACAGTAATTGTAAATGTTGCTAAAAAGGCTTGTAAGCCTCTAGATCTCCTGAACGTATCAGGGATTTCACAATTTCAGTTCGCATAGTTTTTTGCAGTGCATGCCATCACTTAAGTAGGATGCCACTAAGTTAACCAAGGAAAATCATTGGCTGCAAATTATTAGGCTATTTTGCAAAGCATCAAATTATAGGTTTAAAAAATCCCTATAGTCACTGAATAAATTAGTTTCTAGACCTTATCACAATGAAACTATTAATAGAGTTGAAATAACTAGACTCAGTTACCTTGAACGAATAAAGTTATTTCAGTAGACTTTTTTCCAAGAACATTTGTGGCTGTGCACTGATATGTTCCACTGTCATTGTACTCAGCGGTTGTCAGCATGAGCCTACCCCTAGAGTCCACTCTGGTTCTACCGGGTGCTAGTGAGCCATTCACTTTTGTCCACGTCACTTCCGGTTTAGGATTACCGTGTGCTCCACAGAAGAACGTTGCTGGGCTACTTTGATTGACAGTTAGTGAAAGCGGTGAGGCAACAACTGTGGGAGATGAGATGGACTCGCGACATTCTCCCCTCGGTCTTGTTGGTCCGGATGGTTCTTGAGGTCCTGGTACTCCATCAACTCCATTCTTTCCCGGGGGACCAGGCGGACCCCGTTTCCCAGTGACACCCCTCCGGCCTCTTTTACCCCGGGGACCCCGAGGGCCGGGTGGACCTCGCATGGTGCAGAGCTTGTGGGACGCAGAACATAAATAGTCTGACTTGAGAAGTTTCATTAGCTTGGCGAACTCTTTTTCAAACAAGGTACTGAATTTTTGGTAGTCTGTGGTTGGCAAGCTCCTTCTAGAACGACTAATCAGTGATTCTGCAAAACAAGCAAGGAAGGAACTTGCTGTCTCATCACTAAAATTCTACTCTTTATTACAATTTTTTAAATACTTGTGAAGTTATAAAACCAAGCTACCAATTTTCACAATTTTGAACTTACCTCTTAGAGCTCGTTACCGTTGAAATGCGCTTTTGAAACCAGCCAATCAGTAGTTGTCTAGATTCTACCTTTACGGTTAACGTTATAGAAATGTCAGTATAGAAATTGTGCATGCGTGTCTACTTTTTATATGTTAAAATGATTAATATCATGAAAGGCAGCTATATATGAAAAAATGTTTGCGAGATGTTGCTTGTTGAAAACGGTATCAGTAGAGTTGCTTTAATCGAGATCACGCTCGTTTTAATGTGATTTAAGTAGACTTGCTCTAATCTGTTTGAAATTGGTTGTTAAAGTTCTATTTCTTTAAACTTTTTGAAAAAATGTTGACATTTTTTGCCTGTATTGCCGTGTCTACCAAACAGTTTCGTATGGAAAACTGCGATCGACTAGTTACTCGAGAAACACAAACCTATATCTTGAAATGCTTTCTCTTGTCCCCCGTAATGAGCTCTTCTCTCTTTAGCTTCGTTGATTTTTCTAAAATGAAAGTTTAACAGTTCCACTCGAATGAACAGCGCAACAAGGCACAAATACAAAACCACAGTAGAATAAGACCGAGGGTTTGAAGTTAAGGTTTTAAAACTCTTCATCTTTTTGTTTTCCATGTTTACTTTGTTCGCAAAGACACACTACAACGAATGTCGTGATCAACAAGAAAACTATTAGAAGGGTCATCTTTTACGGGTCAAACTTGTTCCGGTGTTGCTTTAACTGTTGATCCTGCTGACAACAGAATGAAGGACCAAATTCCAAAACAACACTGCTACTGTTAACATAAAATTCGAGAATTGATAACTCTTTAGCGTCTTAAGTGTGTGCGAGAATTTTGGCAGTCTGACTCGATTAGTTTAAAAACTATTTTAAGACTGCCAGCAGTGGCATCTGTTCTTTTTTCTTCTGTAAAGTTTAAGACACAAATAAACTATATTGTTGTTGATGTTTCTACTTCCCCATTCTCTGAAACTATGAACTCTTCATAGTTTCAGAGAATGGGGAAGTAGAAATGATATTAGTTGTTGTAATACCTTTTGTCATAATTGCTTTGCTTACAAAATTTATAAGCAATGATAGGCTTAAAGTTTCCTCCAAGTCACTATTCAACAACAATAAGGAAAGGTTGTTATTTTTGTTTTTTAATTTATGTTCGAAGAGAGAAAGGATGTGTTCAGATGACCACGAGCATGGTGTCGAAAGCGTTTTAGATAGAATAACAACAATAGCCTATAATTTTAAACGTTGTTTCTTTTGTAGGACGGAAATACTAAGAAAAGGTAAGCAAAACAATCGAATTGCGTTGATTTTGGTTTTCATGGACCGATGGATTGATTAGTCGGCAAAGCGGTATATCGGTTATTGAATCTCGAGGACCAAAATACAGGAATATTGAATGTTTTCCTGAAAAATGTACTGAATATGGAATATTTCAGAGAAAATTTAAAAGAATAAGGAATATCAAAAGAAATAAACAATTTAGTTTGGGGGAATTGGAATATTTGTAATTACCTCTGGGAGCAGAGGAATACCGAATTTTTAGAGTAAAAGTGTTCCGCTTCTACCATCGAGATTAGT
This sequence comes from Hydrozoanthus tunicans, assembly GCA_026413305.1. NCBI lineage: Eukaryota > Metazoa > Cnidaria > Anthozoa > Zoantharia > Hydrozoanthidae > Hydrozoanthus > Hydrozoanthus tunicans. The sequence continues at coordinate 15,933 of JAOBAT010057622.1, read as the reverse complement.
GTCATTGCGTAAATTTATGCCTCGAGGCTTGGATGATTTGTGGGGTTGTAAATTAACTGTGATTTTTATACATAATGAATCGCTATCTTAAGGCAAATGACAAGAAAGATTCGAGCTTTGCTTGTGAAAAGCACACAAATGCAAGGAAATTTTAAAAAGCTTCTCTTATATACCCGGCGAAGTTCTGTTGCTTAGGGGGAAAAATCAGTTCTAATTATTTCTGCGAAAAGTTTTTCTGCGGGCGCATTTCCAGAAATGCTTAAATCATGTCAGTTACGTTATCCTTACAGCCCTACAATGTGCGGACGTTACGCGAAGCCCTAAAAGACATTCTCGACAGCATATTCTGAATTGTAAAACCCAGGGACCCTGTCAAGGGCTTAATGCTTGTTCTAAGCAGAATCTTCATTCTGAATTTAAAAACTCAACTTCACCAGTTGTGTTTATAGATTTTTAAATGTTTATTTGCTAAACGAGCTGACGGCCTTCTTAATTTTGAATTTAACAACAAAGTCTAGATGTCGTTGTCTCAGAAGACTTAATTTGCCGATTATTTTGACAATACCTAGTGGTTCAAACTCTACTATCATGACCACAACATTCCATAAGAATATTATTGACAGTAGTCGCGAATGGAGAAAAATACGTTTGATATAGTTTTGAATATGCTTGGCCACCGGCTTGTGAAAAAAAAAAGCCCGCTGTGAAACAGTGTTCTCGCTTCCGTTCAGATAACAAGCTATGACAGTGGTCTATTGTTTTCGACCAATATTTCAAGAATTTTCTTGCTCTACCCCTATAGCACTTCTCCTTCGATGTTTTTCCGCCTGGAAAAAATTTTCCGTCTTAAGAAAGTACGCGGTTGCTCTCGGAAAAGCGATGTGATGACGGATCAAAGTGCGAAAACAAACAGAAAACGAAACATTTTTCCAAGTGCGACTAGGCATTTACTATTTTCGCTCACACAAATCATTTTTCCAGAAATTCTAAATCCTTTTTCGAATTGAGGTAATCAGATCTCAGCATTATTCATAACAAATTTAATTGCACTTGTTCAAACAAGTCTTCAACGACACTTCTTACAGATAGATGTAAACATCATTTTGCATTGTTAAACCCTTCCGGTCAAGGGCGTTTTAAAACACGGACCTCAGCGAACACTGATATATTTTCGGTAAGTTGTTGTTCGATCAACTCGCAGCGGATCCATCATGAAATCAACTCTCGTTGCTTTCGCCTTCTTCCTCGTTGTTCTTTTACCTGAAGATTCGGGAGGTCTCGATCTCTTCCAATCCCTTGATATTGCTCGTGATGCCTTGATGTCGTTTTCAAGAGGAGACAGGCAAGTTGTACAAGTGAAGAGTCCTGTTGAAGAGAAGAGCAAACCTAAAATAGTAACCGCTACAGGTTCCCGTCGTACACGCTTACTCTCATTTTCACGACGGCACCATAGTCGACCAAAGTTTACCGGGCGCAAGTGGTCAGTAGCGAAAGTTACCGCCGTGCGCATATCTCGTCCATGGATTACAGCAAAACCGCGCATCACTTTCAAACGAAGAACAAAAGTTTATCGCCCAAGATCGTCCCCTTCGAATAACTTTCTTACGGCTCTCAATGAGATCGAGCGTGCAGTGGCCGAGGCGAGAGTTTCAGGTAGAAGGCAGCGATTTTCACAGAGGCATCTTGAGAAATTGAAAAGATATATCAAGCTAGGATCACAACATCGAAGCTATCAGTTCGCGAGACGTGCTATTGGCCAGGCATTGTATTTAATCCAACAGCAGAGTTCGAGCGTAGGAAGGCCGCGGGGGAAGTGCTCTTCTCCAATGACTGCAACAGGATTTCTAGGCCACCTAAAGAAACAAATGAGTCCGAAAGAATTTAACAAACTCCTGGCAGTTCAGGGAGATGTGACTTTGATGTTTGCTATTGATACAACTGGCAGTATGCGGGATGAGATTGAGAACGCTAAAAAGATAGCTATTGACGTCGTGAATCACCCGCGAGACAATCCCGTTAACTACATCCTCTCACCATTCAATGACCCTGGTAAGAAATTCATTAAAATTAAAAAGCCTTTTTACTAGAACCTTTGTTGAAACAGTAAACATTGCCAGTGTTGTTAATTTATATTTTTTGAGTTGTACCATCTCTTTTATTACATTCTCATAACCGCCGCCTGGTTAGCCCAGTTGGTAAGGCGCCAGTCTTTCGTGCCGGACCTTCACTCAAGGTTTTAAAAACAATTGAGGAGAAGGTGCTGCCTTTGCTCTAAGGACGTTAAACCGTAGGCCCAGTCTCTCGACCTCCTATCGGGGGACTTAAAAGAACCCACAACACTTGTTGAAAAAGAGTAGGGTGATCCCGGTGTTGTGGTCTTTCTTCTACTAACTGAGGGCACCTCTTACTGAACATTACTGTGAGCCGTATATAGCGGACTATCTAAGACTATCAATACCAGAGTCATCTGTAAATTATTGTTAAGCGCCTTTGATCATACCCACATGGAAAAGAGCGCTATATAAAAACTAAACATTATTATTATTATTATTATTATTATTATTATTATTATTATTATTAAGAGGACCAAACCTCCAAATACTTTACTGTTACTTAAGTGGCAGCATTTAAAGCCACATGTAATGCAGTTAAGGTGTAACTGAACTCTAAAATCAACATTCCCGAGAAATTCTAGTTTGTATGTGTGTGTTTCTGGTCGTTCGGGGTCGTGGGCGCTTGTCGACTGGTCAGCGGTAAACGGTAACGTGTGACGTAGGTCATGGGGAGCGAGCGAGCACTTGAACTGTTTTTGTTGTCACGAGCTCGCTTACATAGTCAAGAGCGAAAGCTACAACTTACGTTGTGTGCGATATTTCACTCTTATGACGAATTTTTTTCAGTCGGAGCCATTTCTTACCCATATCTGACGTCATAGCCTCACTCTTCTCCGCTTAACCCCGGGGGTGATGCTCCGGGGTTAAAAGGGTAGGGTGACTGTCGGAAAAAGTCCCCAAAATAACTTAAAAAAAATTCCCTATTTTACACCTTTTGGATTAAAGATTATCCTAACAATACTAAATGAAAGTTGAAATTTTCCCTAGCTTTTGCTAGCGGGTCGGGGCTAAGCCCCTCGTGTTGCGCCGAACGTGATATGCACTAAATAAAGGCGCGCGCGTAATTAATAGGAGGTTTGCCATAGGACCACGTTTGCTATAACACAGGACTGGAAGCAGCCTGATTGCTTCGTTGTTATAACCCTGAATAATACCAGGCTCTTGGTTCAACACAGGGTTTCCTTTAACAACCCCTAAAAGACCCTCGACTGACTATTCCGACCCTTAAGAAACACGACGGTCATACCAACAACAACAACAACAACAACTATATTTGTACCCTCCAATTTTACACTCAGTATATATATCAATTACAATCAAAAAAAAAAAAAAAGCAGATTGAATAAATTATAAGGAGAGGGCACTGGCTGTCTGAAATAACTACAAAGCTAACCTAGTCAGACAGCCAGGTTTGGTAATATATATTAAAATTGTACTATGTTTTCTTGTTACAGGAGTATAGCTCAGTTCATGCTATTAATGCCATTATTTTTAAGCCTGCTTTACATAGACATGAAAAATAAAACAAACTTTAGTTTGGAATTTATGGAATTTAAGTTTACATGCACTGCAAGTTTTGTGTGATCTGAAAACTGTTACAATTAAGCAATGGCAATATCCCTTGCAAATTAAGCCTTGAATGCCACTACAAATGGTTTTAGATAAGCAGGACTTTAAAAAAAAACAAATAGAAAAATTTATAAGCTGTTCCATTAAAGTTAACTAATTAGTGTGTTTACAAATTACAATGACCAATGTATGATTAAGAAATATTATTTGTTTGTCAAATTATTTTTTAATATGGATTGTGAAGTTATAACGATACTTTTAAGCTTGCTGTTGTTTGTTTCTTCCTCTTTTTTGAATAAAATTTATGTAATACCTGCTGTTATTTTATAGAGTAATTAAATGCTTGTTGGTTAGATTGCAAGTCAGATATCAGAAGAGTTAAAACACTTTATAAATAATAATATTATTAGCTAACGTTAATATCAGTTATTGGCATCAGAAATTAAAGATTCTCATAAAACAAGGTCTAACCATAGTTTATCTAGAAACTGGTTTTGAAACCATTGTTGTAGTTCTTTGTTCGTCGTTTACTTTTGTTTACTAGTCATGAAGCTAAGGTGCACAAAATATAAAAGGTTTTGAGATGCAAATCAACAAGTAGCCAGTCAAAACATTCTCACTAACACCTGAAACAAAGAATGTACACGGTCGCGGTTCGTTCAGCCTACAACAAAGCATCTTTGCACATTCTTTGTATTTCCTTTTGAAATTTGCTGGATTTCATAACCAGTCCCTAGATTAGCTATGGTCTTACAAAATGAATATAAGTGCAGCCATTAAGTGTTTTTGAACAAGCCCCATTATTTTAAAGTTTGAAAAAAAGCATTTGTGATTTCAGAAAAGTGCTGAAAATGTGGAACAGTTGAAGGCCCAGCTGTTAATGAAAGAAGACCAGCTTTCACAGTCAAACAAAGTGAGTGAAAAATTTCTCAAAACTTTTTTTCAAGGTTTGAATGTTGCTCAACAAAATTAAGACAGTGCAGGTATAATCCTGTTAGTCATAACTACCAGAGAACTTTATAAACAATACACAAATTTAACTTGTTGAACATTACCTGTTAGAACTAATTAAATGTTAACTGGTAGCCATTAATGAGTTAATGATGAGTTTGGATAGTGTATTTCTTGCCAGCTTGAAGATTCAAGTTTGCATTTAAATGAAAACTTTAAACTCTTAGTTTTCATAACTCAGATCAGGTCAGGTATATATCCAGCTTGTTAGGGGAGGATGAGAATTTCTGAAAAATTTAAAACAGAACAACAAAGACCAGCAAAGATATGGACAAATTTACTGAATTCTCAACTCCTCTAGATTTTGCTTCCCATGCTGTATAATCCAAACAAAAACAGGTAAAGATAAACACCAAACATGGAACTGATCAGTAAAATTAGATTATCTTGAGGTTTTGATCACTTTATAATCGTAACAGAACTTGTAGAATTAGCAAACAGGGGGGTCCTAATAAGCTGGGGGGGGGGTGGAGAAAAAAATCATTTTATATGCATCCCGGGCTTTTTGTTCAGCATCTGAGAGTAGGCTTTTGAAAGTAAGAGGAGGTCAGAATAAGGGGGATTCACATATTCTACTGCCAGCTATGGGTACTGTACATTCATATTGTGTAGATTCATATTGTGATTTTGACTGTTATTATGCAATTATCACAACTTCTTCAATCCTCAGGTTATCAGTGACTTAGAATTGAACATTGCACATTTTGAGGACAAGCACGATAGAGAGCTCCAAAGACAAAAGAGAGTTCGAGACGAGCATCAGGTAAGTCAACATGAATAACAGGATGCTCATTCACAGAACATGGCTCCGGTTTCTGGTATCGTAAGAAAGCAAGTACAGTTGAAGACAAGCACTGAAACTCCTGACTGATAAATTACGATTAACTTATTTAAGTGATTAATTGCTCAAAAACTTTGAAAAATGTAAAGTTGAAACATCAAAATTCAATGCATTTCGATTACAAGTTCGTTATGATAATAAGGCTGAGGGTCTGAAAACGACAAGGCACTGGATGAAAATGACAGGGGGCTGGATAAAAATGACAGGGCATTGGATGAAAATGATAGGGCATTGGATGAAAATGACAGGGTGCTGGATGAAAATGACAGGGCTTTGGATGAAAGTGACAGGGTGCTGGATGAAAATGGCAGGGCTTTGGATGAAAGTGACAGGGCTTTGGATGAAAATGACAGGGTGCTGGATGAAAATGACAGGGTTTTGGATGAAAATGACTGGGCTTTGGATGAAAGTGACAGGGCTTTGGATGAAAACGACAGGGCACTGGGTGAAAATGACAGGGCGCTGGATGAAAATGACAGGGCGCTGGATGAAAATGACAGGGTTTTGGATGAAAATGACAGGGCATTGGATGAAAATGACAGGGTGCTGGATGAAAATGACAGGGCTTTGGATGAAAATGACAAGGCGTTGGATAAAAACGACAGGGCTTGGGATGAAAGTGACAGGGCTTTGGATGAAAATGACAGGGCTTTGGATGAAAATGACAGGGTGCTGGATGAAAATGACAGGGTGCTTGATGAAAATGACAGGGTTTTGGATGAAAATGACAGGGTTTTGGATGAAAATGACTGGGCTTTGGATGAAAGTGACAGGGCTTTGGATGAAAACGACAGGGCACTGGGTGAAAATGACAGGGTGTTGGATGAAAATGACAAGGCACTGGATGAAAACGACAGGACACTGTGTGAAAATGACAGAGTGTATGATAAAATTAAAGGGTGCCAAGAAAAACGACCGGGTGTTCTGCTCTTTCGTTTTGGTCTTGCTATAACACTGATTTTGAAAACGGCATAACTTGGTTGTGCCACAGGTTGTGCCACGTCATTAAAGATGGCAGTGCACGGGGAAGTTAATCAAATAGGTAATTGTCAGAAAGAAAATTGTTTTTGGATCTAAACTCTAACATAGATTAAGAACAATTGTTTTCTTCCATAAATTGAGGGATAAGATCAGGGTTTCGACCCAGTGCTGTGGTCTGACTTTTATTATACACGGTTAGAGAATTTAGATAATTCAACTCTTTCAATTAAAACTAATTGATTGATTGATTAAATGATTGATTGATTAATGTACTGAAGATTGATTGATTGTTTTATTAGGAGCTATAAGCGAATATTTAGCAAACCAATGCAAATGAAAAACAAAATTCTTTCAAACATGTTATCTGGAACGTGTTCGACCTAATTAGGACAATTTATCAAAACGACACTAATTTGTTGTGTTTAGGGATAAGACAGTTATGATTGTTGTTTATGCTTAAGTTACCCTTGTTGTGCTGTATCTTCTTTCAGAAAGCAAAAGATCTCTACGAGGAAAAATTACGGGAACAACAGCAGCAAGTGGCAGATCTAAGACAAGGTATTTTATAATCTTTTCATGCAGACTCTTTGATCTGAATGTTTAGTAGTTTGTAATGTTTATATTTATAATATATATACTATATTTCAGTTGTCCAAGATTACAGAAATTAAAATAAAAACCTCAAAACTAACCTAATCGATAAAAAAACAAGAGAGTGCAGAACAGGGTAAAACCCTTGCCAAGGTTCACTCCCTATCAAACTAACGTTCGTACACAGTAATAGCAATGAAAACAAAACAAAAAGACCTGCTGCCCCTCCCCACGGCTCCTTTATCCTGTTTAAAAAAATTCCCTCATTTGACAAACATGAATTTTAAAACAAGTTGAAAGTGAAAAATTTACAAGTGATTAAGATTTTGAGGATTATTAGAATAATATCATATTTTGAAATTATTCGAAGAGATATCTTAAATGTTTCCGCATTTAAAACAGACTGAGCGCTAAGTGCGCATAATGTTGACATTTTAGAGCTAATGGCTTTTTAAACTTATTTTGTTAATTGTTAAATTCACTTAAATTCAGAACTAAAAATCAGATTTTTCATGGGCTCCCAATCAAAACTTACAGTGAAGGCTCCTTTTTCTCGCATTAGTGCACAGGAGTTCTTCGGGCATTAAGAGTTTGCTACAAGATAAGGGCTTTGAAAAAGGTCTTGAATTCGGTAAAATTGCTTCAATCCCGAGGTCTTAAAAGGAATTATATATGAAAAATATCCGCATTTCTATTTAGTTATTCTTGGGATATTGGATACTTAGTCGAACAAACGACGCATCTTGTTTGTTTGTTCCTCTCTAGTGAGTGTGCAATGTAGTGGAAGCCTGGATACGAATTACAAGCCATACTTCATTAGAAAGGTCTTAAACATTGGGTTTGTTTGGCACTTAAATGTCTTAAAAAGATCTTAAACTTGAAAGGTCCTGAACTGCAGAAACACAGGCTCAGTAGTAACACTTAATATGTATTTTTTTTTACAGAATTGCAGGGGTTGTATGATGCCAAATATAAACAAATCGATTCCAAACACAAGGAAGAGATACTCAAGTTAGAAAGAAAACATAGCACCGAGAAAAAGAGTGCTTCAAAGGAGCTAGAGATTGTGAGTATTTAGAAAATAAGACCGAAATATCTCGCACTCTGAATAAAAATCACGGTATGACGTCACATAACGTCAGAAAAAACAGTTAAATGATATTTTTTTACGTAGACTTGAGAGTTTATTTTCTAAAAGGAATAAAACAGCCTCGCTTGTATTTCTAGAAAAAAAGAAACACTATGTCGTAGCAGACACCCGAAAAGTAAAGAGAAAACTCGGCTTTGCTACTTTTTCTTCTCAACACTTTTCTCGTGTTCTGCTACATCATAGCGTTTTCTATTTTTGTCTAGAAACACAAGCGAGGCCGTTTTATTCCCTTAATATACACTTTGGTCACACACCTTCAGTTCTTGTAAAACATACTTGCAACTGAGAGCAAATGGCCCAATGCCATCTAACAAATATTAGAACTCCACAGTTTTTTCCACAAAGATTGACTTGCAGTATTCAATTGTTATTTAGACAAAAAAGAAAGTTGAAGATTTGAAAGCAGAACTATCAGATTCTAACAACAAAAAGACTCCAGTCTCTACAAGAGGAAGTCCGGACAGCAAGTGGGGCTCAGTGAGTTGCGATCCGTCTCTTTTCTCACCAGACAGCAGTGAGGGAGAGATCTCATCTGGAAGGGCTTCCCTAAAGTCTTCCGCAAGAACCATACGGTTGATGCTAGCAAAGAAGGTAAAATGACGGTTGTTATTATTTACTAATCTTAAATTTTCAAGGGTTTCTCTAAAATCCTCTGCAAGAACCATGCGGTTGATGCTAGCAAAGAAGGTAAAATGACGGTTGTTATTATTTAATAATCTTAAGTTTTCAACTGCGAATATCAGGTTTCTAGCATTCCAGACTGGGTTGTTCAAAGACTGGTTAATTTTCATCCCTGATTAAGCCAAAATTGAAGCAGTAGTTTCTTATTTAAGGAAATGTTTACAGTTCCTACTGTTCCTATTAAATGCGGCTTAGATTTTCCACGGAAAAAAATTGTCCATTTCAAACTCACAGCTCAAATCACTCTTTGTAACGTTGGAAACAAGAACTTTCATTAAGAATTCAACCCTGGGTTAGAGCTAATCGGCCATTGAACAACTGGGCCCTGATAATGATCAACCCTGGGTTAGTGCTTATCGGCCTTTGAACAACTGGGCCCTGGTAAAGATCAACCCTGGGTTGATGCTGGTCGGCCTTTGATCAACTGGACCCTGGTAATGATCAACCCTGGGTTAGTGCTGGTCGGCCTTTGAACAAATGGGGCCGGTTGTTCGAAAGCCGATTAACTTTAAACCAGGGTTAACTCTTTACAAAACCTATTGGTTGTCATGGTAATTAACCCTGGATTAGGCTAATCGTCTTTTGAACAACTGGGCCCTGGACCCTGGTAATGATCAACCCTGGGTTAGAACTAATCGGCCTTTGAAAAACTGGGCCCTGATTGGTTCACACAATTTGGGTTGTCAGCGCATTACTTACTTTCACCATATATCGAAACGGACTGCGCAGTGTTGCAAAGCTAAAGCATGGTTTTAGATACAGTATCAGTAGGTTGGGAAAGATCTACAAAAAATTTATTCCATTATTGCTTGTTGGATTCAAGATGATTTATAATCAACGCTGCGCACCCTTTGGTTGGTCACCATTTTCATATTAATTCAACGCATGCTCTTGGATAGTTTACGCATGATGTACACCTTGGTGTTGTGCCACAGTTATTCTTTGATACATTTTCATATGCTATGCTGCATTATTTCAAACTTGTATTGCTATGCTGCATTATTTCATACTTGTACTGCTATGCTGCAATATTTCATACTTGTTCTGCTATGCTGCATTTTTTTCATACTTGTACTGCTAGTCCTTGAAAATCTTCAAAAGTCGTGATGTCTTGTTATGTACATTTAAACAGAGTAAATCAAGCATAGACTCCTCACCCAGTCCTAGAACGTCAAAGGCTGCCACTCCGCAGGACAAAACAGTTGTACGGGAGGTGACTCCGGCCGCCCGGGAGCCGAGTCAGGGGGGACCAAGTCAGGGGGGCACTGACAACGATAAGTCAATACCAAACCAGAGGGGGCAAGCAGAGTCAACCAGAAAAGGTTCTGAGGAGAAACAAACCGAAACTGCGGTTATTATCAAAGCAGATTCAAGCGTAGAGACAGAACGAGGTACTGTCGGAATATTTCTTCCCGTTGAAGGAAAAATTCATAGTTGACTTAAGTAGATATCAAAGCTATATCCCTTTAAGGGTAAGTTGACTTATTAACACTGAATTTCTTACACTTTGCATAACGCAAAATTTTGAGTAAGACAAATTGTGTGCTGACTCTGGAAATCAAAACACTGATAGAGGTTAACAAAAGAAAAATGTCCCGAACTGTTTGAAGGGGTTGCTGCTGGAGAGACTTAGGTTAAACGCACTATTTTGATGACGTGTAGCGAGAATGTTCAAAGTGTCCAAGACTTGTAGAGTTATTTGGTGAAAGAAACTCCAAAACTTTACTTGTTTTTCCCAGAATCATCACTAAACATTGTTAACAGGGATTACCTACATTTACAAGTAGTCGTTTCCCCCTTTTCCTAGTGGAATTAGTCGATAAAGGTGTTCAGAGCGACTCAGACGAACACAGTGACCGAGAACGAAAAAAGGAAGAGTCACCAAAATTTTCAGAGATGCTGGAAACTGTGCCGGAAATAGAGACAGAGCAAACGGAAACCCGGGAGAGCATAGACTGGGTACGTCATGACTTTTAGAGTGGCCAGTTATTGCACGACAAAGTTATACTCATTTTGAAAATAGGCTCTTGAAGACTCAAACTTGACTTTGTTCTGTTTCATCGATGGCCCTTTTTGAACGTTGTTCTTCTTGTTCTTATGCAGAATGCTATACCTAAAGACATCTTGATGGAAAGACTAAAAGAGTTTGAGGAGAAAGCCAACGAATCTATGCTAAAGCTGGAGAAAGAGGTGGTGCAGTGGAAGAACAAATATGCCACAACAACAAAAGACCTGAAACTTGAATTGGAAAAGATGGCCTCGCTACATCAGACTGACAGAGAGATGTGGAACAAGCAGATTCAGGAGGCCATCCAGTCAAAGGTGGGATACCAGTACAATGAAGAAAACCTGCTTGTTTGTTAACTTTTATTTGTTCAATTAATACTTTCTCAAATTTATCCCCTATTGGCGGCGCTGTGGCTGAGCGGTTAGCGTGTTCGATTCGTAATCCTTGGGTTGCGAGCTCGATCCCCGGTCATACGATTATGTAACGGTCCGTGTAAGATTTAGACAACTCCCTTTGCTCTGCGGTTTTTCACCTTTTCCACTTCAGAATGTTTACATTTTCATACTGAGAATACTTCAACCAGTGTACAACAATTTTAAAGTGAAAAGTAACGTTTCTTTTGTGCTGTAATAATTTAGCCAATCAAAGAACTCCAAAACAAAAGCAAAGAAAACCTTTTTACTTTCAATATACCCCATATGGTCCTTTTTTAAGTTTAGCCAATCATATTATTGGGTTTAAGTATATCGCAATTAGCACCTTTCTGCATTCCACGACCTGTTTTGTTCTTACTCGGGTCGTTGAAATCTTAAGTTATATCCTTTAGCAAACACTTAACCTACCTTGACTCTGCCTTCACAGCTACTCAAACCTGGTGGTGAATAATTTAATTCCTTTTTCCTTTCCTTTAGGAGCTGGCGGAGGAGGAAGCTGAGCAAGCTGTACTCCAGGTGGAAGAACTACTGGCTGAACAAGAGGAGGTGCGGCTTAGAGACGAGAAAGCAGTCAGCCCCAAACAAGAAGAGTTAGCACCCAGTTCCCCAGCGGGTGAGGAACAGCTCAAGCGTCCAGAGTCAGTGGAGTCCATGGGTCATCATTCTGTTATTAGCCGTCGATCGTCTGAGCGCCATGCATCAGAGCCCAGTCTCCATGGTGACTCGCTGGGTGTGGCTCGTGATAGCGGAATAGACGTTGGTTCAAGTGCAGTGAACGACTCCCGGCCGGTATCCCGCACTAGCCCCGTAAACGCAATGTCGCCATCAGTCAAAGTGGAGGAGGTTAGACCTTTAATAATTATGAAATTTCTTTTTATTCCGCGTGTTGAGTCTAGTTGCAATTACTAGAAACCCACCAGCATACTATCAAGAATACCGTAATCTGATTGGCTAACCTACCCACATTGTTCTGAGCAATGGACAGCAAAACTACCGATGATTATACAAGAAAAACAATGGCGGATTCTTTTGATACTCATTTCTTTCGGTTTAAATTCGAAGGTAGTTTGTACTAGTTGGTTTCTACTGAAACATTACATTACTTATTGTCGTTTATTTTATTTTGTTATGAATCTAGTAGTCAACTCATCGCTTCTTGCCTCTCCTCCTTCTAGTCTAGTTGTTAAATAGAATTTTGTTTTTCATCGCGCAAGAAAGTAACGAAACTTGAATCTGTGAATTATCCTTCAGCCACCTCCCTCAAAGCCATCATTGCCGCCCCAGTCCCTGGCTACGAAGACTGAGCCACACACTCTGGGGGTGCAGAGGAGACTGGTTACGAGTGCACGGGCCCGGAAACGGCTGATAAACGCTGCTCTGGACGAATACCCGGTTGCCATAGAAACGTCGCGAATTTATGAGGCGTTCTTGAGGTTAAGAATCGGGGTGGTACAATGGCTAGATGAGCAAGGAATGCCTGACAAAGTGGGCAGCTTGGAAAATACCAAGACACTTAACTTAAACAAGGTATTGTTGGTTGCTACGTAACGAGATGAAATTGCACAGGCAAAATGTATTATCGACGCAAAATTTATCATCTAAAGCAAAAAGCTAATTCGACTCAGAAGTTAACATCAACGCAAAAAGCATGTTCACAAACGGAATGTTTGACACCAAAACTACAACAAAGATATTTGCCGTAAATTTAACAAATCATTAACGTAAAATGTAACAATTGTTTTATTGACATTGTCAGTCAACAGGTTCTGAATTGTTCTTGAACACCATACTTAGGGCTCAGGGAAGCAAAATTTTATTGGCCCTTTCTGCAGGGGCATATGGATTAAGTAATGATAAGCTATAATACAATTGCGGTTAGCTTGTGCTTGTTTTGTTGTTAAACTGTATTTTGCGTAAACTGATAAAGATTTTTGCCTTGCGACGTGCCTTTCGACGTGCCTTGCGACGTGCCATGCGACGTGCCTTGAACATGCTATGCGACGTGCCTTGCAACGTGCCATGCAACATGCCTTGCGACGTGCCTTGCGACGTGCCATGTAACGTGCCTTGCGACGCGCCTTGCGACGTGCTATGCGACGTGCCTTGCGACGTGCCATGCGACGTGCCATGTAACGTGCCTTGCATGTTAAAGTTTATTTCTTGCGCAACGTCTGAGAGGTTAACTCAATCAATTTGAGGATTGATTTGAACAGAATGCTTCATTGATCATTTACTGTCGACGTTGTGGCAATGGTGTCGTGATAGCAGTTCACGTCTTATATTTTTTCAGCTTTAGAACTAACTCTAGTGAGAGACTGATTTAACTATTAAAATTTACATGACACCAATCTAGCTAAACAATTTTAATCTTTTCACGAGCTCTGATGACCCTTTGAGCCATCAGTTAGCTAGAGATTCAAACACTTAGTATGTGGATGACAGTTTCTTGACTGGGTACGAGTCCATCACAGTTTAGCTCCCAACAAAACCTGGCACTCGTTTATTATTTGTGTGCGCGACTTGTAAGGTTCCTGACTTCAAAGCCTGCACATTTTATCCCCGGCTTAATCGAGGGTTGAACGGGTTGGGTGCGGCCTTCTGTAAACGCACCGCCCGTGGACAGGTACGTTAAGCCTTTGGTCACAGCCATTAACCTGGCTAAGTTCAGGAATCATGGCAGGCCGAATCGATAAACAATAAAAAAAATAATTAGCTCCAAGTAATTTGCTTAGATCTTGACTAACGGTATTTTATGAGGAACAGTGTGAAAATTAGAGTTCAGCTTCGGTTTATTTTTTCCATAAGAGTAAAAGCTAAAAATATAACCGTGAAATATTCTTTGATCATTTCAGGATGACAAGACACAGATTCTGGAGAGCCTGCCGAGGATCCGAGGTAACATAACAGAGGTAGGAGGCGCGGTTTCGGGTGCAATTTTTTGAGCAAGTGAAATATGAGGCATTGATTACTGTTTTGATTGAAGACAAAATCAGCGTTTTCCAAATTAAGACCTGTTGAACGCAGCAATAAATGAAGTTTCTGCTATATTATTGCGGCCGAAAACCTCAACTATGACAAATAACTGTGTTATTGTCATAATTTATGATTTCTACTTACTTAGAAGAAGACTTCTATCTTTTGTTGTTGGTTTGAAGGTTACACAAAAACTATGTTTTTCTTAGATGCTGGAGAATCTTGGTAGAGTTTTGTCAAGTACAAAACTGAGGAAGCCATCAGACACAAGACAGAACGAAGGCCAAGCGAATGAAAGTGAAGCTGTTCGTGGCATCGCAGGTCAGCGGCCTCCTATGAAAATATTTCCAAAGAAGGAAGTGAGCGAGTCAGATGGCGGAGTAGAGGTAATGACAAGTATGTTGTTAGATGGGTGTTTTGCTGCCTGAATCGTCGGCCTATCTTTTTAAATTATGTGTATTTGTATATTTATTCATTCACCCATCCAACAAACAACAACTTTTTATCGGTACAGAATTACATACTGTATTAGAGCGTTCCGGATTCCGCTAACATTTTTTGACCACGATTTTGTTTTCGTGGACGGGTTCTTCTTGGCTCCTACCTGAGCAAAGACCTGGAAACGAGAGCGTCCGCAATGTGTCACGCATCATATCACCATGCAGCCTTTCACCAGGTCTTTCTCGACCTCGGACGTCTGTGTATAGAAAAACTGAAGTTTTGTAGGAGTCTAAAACCCAAAGACATCCTGGCTTTCGTTACAATTAAAAGAATAAAAAAGATAAAGCTCACTTTACTAACTACAGTTACTACTAGGTAATCTGAACTTAGAGAAGGTATAAACCGAACAAATAACGGAGAAGCTAAAAATTAGGTTGGACCTTGTGATAGTTGTACATTTCATATTTGTTTTATGTGGGCAGAGATACAAATTCTATTGGATTACAAGACACTTATTTCAAAATTGAGAACTAAAATATGGAATACAGGAAATGAAAATTTCATCCCATTTACGATGCGTATGTTGTATACTATACATATACCAGATGTTTGAGACTGAAGTGCTTATTTTGTGTCGTCTGCAGTCCAGCTCAAGTTATGTGAAGTTACTGAAGGATTACAACGATCTGGCTGAGTCGTACGAGCAGATACAGCAGCGTATGGACGAAGAAGCTAAGTTCAGCCAGGGACAAACCAGCCAGAACGCGGCAGTTATGGCGGAGATGCAGGAGACCATTAATCAGTTAAGGAGCCAGCTAGCTGAAGCCACCGCGCGGCGATCCGCTTCGTCAGGGGTAGGTTACTTTCAGGCCACGTGACCTTATAACCCAACACTTGGCCCTTTTGAAATATGATTATATGAGCTGTTAACAATTTAGTAGAAAAATGGTGTAAGTTTACGTAGAAACCAATAGCATACTACAGTCCAGATAAGATTGACACCTTTATTAAACGGACGCCAAGCCCTGGTTCCTGCCGTGCGTTTTGTTAGTCATTTACTGTATTTTATTAAATGGTAACTCTGATTTTCGGTCAATAACCAAATTTCCAGCGTTCTGATTGGCTGAACTTAGGTCAAT
>JAOBAT010057611.1:0-26928 GCA_026413305.1 Hydrozoanthus tunicans | reverse complement strand
GGGGGGATACTCCAATTTAGTTTGGGTGGGGGGTGTGCCGCTGGGTTCGCGAAAGTCCTACCCTTACTAGAGAAAAATTTTGTAAATTTTGCGACCCTATACCAGAGTACCAATTCTAAATCCCACCACTACTGCAAAGTGGTTTCACGAAGTTTATACTATGTCTTCCATGTTTAACCAGCTCAACCCTGAACTCCTAAGAGTTCAGGGTTGAGCTTAAGTCCATAGTGTTCATATAAGAAGTTTGGGAGAATTTCTTAGTTCATCTCCCAGAGTTTTTGGTCGATGATCAAATTTCATATTCACAGTACTAACCAGCTTGTTTTCTTTTGTTTACTGTAAGGAGAATAATTTAGATGTTGACAAATGCCTTAGGGCTGAAAGGGTTAATGCACAAGACTTTTTCCAAATGTGTGGTCCGTTTGTGGTTATAATCAATTCCCTTAGTCATTACACAATATAATCGCAAGAACAATAAACCTTCGATGTGTTTTTTACTTTTAGTTATACCATCAATCTTTAGTTATTACAATTTTTATCCGCTCAGCAATCCTGTTAAAACGGGACCCTGTTCTAGACCAAATTTCTTTGATACTAGACCCTATCCAAGGGTAAACGGCTTGAAACCCGTACCCTTTCCAGCGGCACATATTCGTATAGGCAATATATGTGAGTAACCCCCACCCCCCTGGGATATCCATGCTCCAAAAAGTAATTAGATCGTTCAGTTTAAAGTCATTCCGTGTCTTTTAGTTTAGTAATCCTAACTGCTTACATTCGTATTTCTTCGGAAATAGACCCTTTTCCAGGATCAATAAAAACAGACTGTCGGCGCACGTGCTCAGGGTAAGCCTCGAAGTGATGTAATAGGCGTGGTGTAACTGAATTTTGAAACGAAACAATAACCGAGTTGTGAATAACACCTTTTCTTGAAGGGATTTGTGAATATTTTAGTTCAGTTCGAGAACGTTCGCCGACAGTCTATTTTCATTAGTGATACCTGGAATTGGAATTGAAAAGGGTCTATTGTAGCACTTTCTGAGGTGCAGCGTGAAAAAGTAAATCTTGAGGGTGCGATCGAACGAGGAAACTTTTGTTGGATAGTGCTAAAGGAAGTTCAACAGATATTTGAATAAGAATCATGAAAATTGAGTAAAATCAGCAAACTGTCCCTCCTTGCAATGGACTAGCACAGCTTTGGTTTGAGGACTTTTTGGCGAATCTACATCAAACATTATCTTCAAATTTATTTTTAGACTTCCCAAAAAATCACCAAATTCAAAATTTTCTTTAAAACTACCAATCTTCAAAAAAAGAATGGAACTCAAACCTCAACCACAAGTGCGTAAAATATTCAAGTTAATTCTCCTTCATTCAGAAATCTGTGTTTTAAGCTAGGGAAAGAATGCCACCAACAAGCACGCTTTCGGTATAATCCCGCTTTAAACGAACGCCCAGGCACGACTGGGGCATGACCCCCCTGGGCAGGAATAATTGATTTTTAGTTTTGGGTTTTCTGAGACTTAAATGTTAAGTAGGCGGGCAAAACCAATCTTAACTCGGCCAGGATATTACTCAAACTTTAAAACTTAAAAATCAATTTAGAAATACATGAAAAATGTTGCTTTAGTTTTTGAATGTTTGGTCACTGTACAAACAATTGGAACTTCGCCGATTACGGGAGGGAGGGAGGGGGGGGGTGCAAATACACATCCCTCTACCCCACCCAATAGGCTCAGCGCTTGTATAGGAGGGACGACAGATAAGAATCAGCAGATTTGTTCCTTTTTAACTTATAATCATTTTTTTATCTTCAGTTGCCTATCAATTCCAGAAAATAGGGTACATATATACAGAAGCATTTCGTTGCTAATATCAACAAGATAAATATAATGTATAGGGACCTATGACAATTGTGGGCAAATAGCCTAATCTGATCTTTGATATAAGCTTGGAAAGAAGCCGTCTTTCTGACGTTTTAGTTTCCTTCAACCAGTTTCTTTTTGTGGGTATTTATATCTTCATGCTTCAGTGTAAAAACACTTCAGAGCATCACTTGATTCAAGCGTGAACAGGTGAAGGTCTGGAAAAGGCGAGTCAAACTTTTCAGTCGGTAAGTCCGATCGAGCACGTCTGTGTTTACTTGTAGCGGAAAATAAGTTTTCCTACCAAAGTATGATAATGCCAGTTCTTCAACTGCTTCGTGTTAAACTTTAATCAATGTCTCTAGTTTACTATGCTTTTTAGCCTTTTCACCGGAAATGTTGGCATTTCCGAGTCACTTTTGGCCGACAGCAACGTGTTTGCTTAAAAAGAAGTTAGAAAAATAAAAATTCCCTGTAGAAAAATCATTCAACTAACGTAACCTCAACGTCTCTCCCAAATTAAAATGAGCGTAAACTTACGTTGCAGGAAGATTGTGAAACGTGTAGCAAGGTTGTTGTAACGCTTTTTTGTGAAACATTTTTGTGTTTTGCTTAATTTCTCAAAGCTTTATTACGATACGTGTTTCTTGTCACAAATAAACTTTAGGATAACGGTAATATATATAATATACCTTTCACTTCCTGATATGTAAAATTTGAGTAAGGTTTGGTAAACGGACTAATGCATATAAAATCATCCCCTTTTAAGGAAACACAAAACTATAAAATGAGAACATAAAAAAAGACCTTTGCATGTGGTAGATGAAGCCTTTACTCATATTTTTGCCTTAATAAGAGTCTCTGTTCTCTGGACACTCGTCACTTTCTAAACGTGGTTCATTTAATCTGGATAGTTTCGTATCTGCAACTCGCAACAGCGCATAGAAACAAAGTTCTGATCAAGACATTGCGTAAGACTTGTATCTAACATCTAACCTATAGGTGTTAAATTTGTAAATCCTACTTCTCTGTTTATCGTATTCCTAACAAAAACTGTGAACCTTAAAGATATCGTACGTTGTGATGAGCCGTGAGAGACGATGAATGGTGTTGCGGCCCTTTTTAGCGAAATCAAGCTAAAAGGATAACTCAATTGTCAGTTAACTACTAACTGTAGTTATCTATTAACTCGTATTATCACACAGCGATAATAACTGATTCATAGCCCAATTAAGAAGAGCACTAATCTCATGTCAAATTCAAAATCACTTAAAGCATGCTTTAAAAAGTGTGCTACTAGTGCTGAAATCCAAGATACAGTTGTTTTTTTTTTTTGTTTTTTGTTTTGCAGAATCGCGAAGTAGGATAATTTATATGATAAACATGTTTCCATAGGTTTTTCAGTTGTCTATGGTTGACATTAAATACGTAGTTTTAGTTGTCATTGACGTCATATGGCGAATCGCAACTCCGTAATGGACGATTTTTCGCTCAGTTCATCGGGAAAATAAAGACACTTGCAGAGCTTCTACACAATTTATTAATCTAGAAGTGTTAATTCTCCTTCTGTTGAAAAGATTCATGTCGGTTTTCTCGCTTAAGTAGCACTTTAAAAGGTGTAACCTAATCTTGAACTAACACAATTTTTTTTCAGACCTCAATATGTTTGTGGTAATTCTGTTGCTTTCGTTGATCTCTACGATGATAACTGGTTTCCTTCCAAGGATAGATCTAAAGAACATCGCCCAACGTGATACCGAATGGTATATTGGACTGTAAGTAATTTGAAGATTAAACATGACTTTTGTTGGTTATCTCTGACAAACACTAATTTTAAATCATAAACAATTTTTTTTAAAAAAATTTGTTATTTTGCGGTCGAAATCACTCACCTCGCCCAACTGAGAAATGTACATCGGAACACAAGTTGTAGCTACTGACAACATTGACTATTAAAATTTGGCTCTCGTGGAGTAAGAGTACTAGTCTTTGTCAACGAAGTTCTCAAACGAAATGGCGGCAGACACTTTTTATAGATGAACTATTTTCTGCAGTCACAGTTTGCTTACCAGGTTTCAATTGAAACTATCCCTTCTTCTCGATCTGCTAGCACGTCAGGATCATTGCTACGTTCTCATTTTCTTGGGCGAAATGAGGTGGTGACAGTGCTAGCGGCCCTTAACTCCTCTTCACTGCACGGCTCGAACTGTGAATGAATAAAGCTTTCGTCGCTGCTACCCGTGTTATTATTTTATGGCTCTTTTTTCAGCTGTCGATTCTCCTCCGCTTCCATGTGCCCGTGAATCATGTATGCTATCGGACTGATCCATAGACTCAAAATCAGCCATTTCTACGAGTTGACTTTTCGACTGAGCGATGGTAAATAAGTAAGCCAACAATGTGACGTCACAGCCGTCAAGGTCTCTCTCTCTCCCCATTCCTCTCGTTATGGTGTCAAAAAATAAGGAAAAAGGGCTCGAGAAAAAAACAAATGTAAAACCGCGGCTTTTTATCGAAACCACTTCAATCTTGGCAGAAATAAGTCTCAAAAATTTATCTTTGGAATTATCAAAAAATCCAGTTCATGTAATATGCTCTTTAGGGAAAAGGTCAAAACAATGGTACTTCCTAGGAACCTAATTTAGGGTTTGGGGTATTATG
This sequence comes from Hydrozoanthus tunicans, assembly GCA_026413305.1. Taxonomy (NCBI): domain Eukaryota; kingdom Metazoa; phylum Cnidaria; class Anthozoa; order Zoantharia; family Hydrozoanthidae; genus Hydrozoanthus; species Hydrozoanthus tunicans. The sequence goes on along the minus strand of JAOBAT010057611.1, from coordinate 22,402 downwards.
TGCCGCCACCCACCACCTTTTTTCAAAAATGCTGAATTTCAGGAGCAAACATCATGTTCAATGAAATAGATAATGATAAAGTGCTTGCGCCAACGCCTTCTTTGTTGAGAGAGGAGTCCATAATACAATAAAAACCAATAACCCTAAACAAGGTTTTGAGAAATTGAGCTCTGAAAAAGTGGGGAGGGGTGAGGTAGGGGGTATGTGCCACCACCCACCACCTCCCCCGACAAAACTGGGTTCCTTAAAAATACCATTGTTTTGACTTCTTCCCTTAATGGAAAAAGTTAAAAACTCTAGATTTATCTTGTTTTCCAACCTCACCCAGCTAGTGTTGGCCGTTTGTTTTTGCATGGTACAATCTTAAGGAATAAACACAGGAAACTAACGTATTAGTCACTTTTAAGTAGTTTTATTTATCAATGTTTAGACGCTAATGCGCAAGAACAAAATTATTGTTACCAAGTAGCAGTTTTTAGAATAATGGAGCAACTCGTAGGCAAAGAGTTAAGAAAGTGAATCTCGAATGAGGCAGGTCTATTGTAAAAGTGCACGAGTGGGCAAGCAAGAGAGAGACCTGAGAATTTCAAGTTTCAAAACTGTCTTAAAAGTGTTACAAGTATTAAAAACATTTTCGTACACTGAGTCTCAACGCCTTAGGTAAAAATTGTAGCCGCCGACTTTATTGGTACGATGTAAGGGTCAATATACAGTCTAGTATCCTCGATAGTGTTAGCTACGCCAGTGTTATCACACAAGGTTTGGATACCTTTATAGTAATAGTTAGATAAATCACAAGAGCTGTAGCATAATAATGACAATGATAATAATGATAATAATAATAATAATAATAATAATAATAATAATAAGCAAATAAACATGACAATGAATGAAAATTTGAAATTTATAAACATATTTGAATCATATTATACTTCTTTACAAGAAAAACTCAAATATTTTATGGTTTAGACTACTTTTTTGTTTTGCTGTATATCCAGAAACCTGAGCAACAACCAAATTTCCTCAATACCAAATGGCAGTTCTGAGAACATGACAAGACTTCGCTACCTGTAAGTAATAACCTATTTCCTGTTTTAACCTAAGTTAACAAGCCCGATATATCACAGTTGTAACTCCTTGATTCGTAAAATTGTTTGGAAATAAAGTTTTTTAGAAAACAATACATCGTACACTCCATTCAAGTCACAAACCTCTTCGTGTCAATCTAGATGATTTGAACAAACACTTCTCGTCAACAACTGAACATGTTACTGCCTCTTCTCCAATAGTCAAGGAGGATTTGTTTGAGCTGCTGAAGTGCTTTCCGCAAGACTATGAGTCATCTTTTCACTTTCTCCATGTCACTTATGAGGAAGTTTTAAGAAAGACCAAAGGATTACATTCGGATGAGATGAAAGTGCATGCTACGTGAGCCAAAAAGAGAACAAAAAATTTCAAGTTTTTTTCGACCAATATTAAGATATTCGTACACTGAGTCTTAATGCTTTGTGGTAAGAAGTGCAGCCGCTATCTGTTTTTTTGGTATGATGGGTCAAAACACAATCAAGTATCCCCGACAGTGTTGACTATTGTGCGATACCTAATAACGGATAGATAAACCACAAGTACTGTAGCATAACAATCATTATAAACAAAAAATATAACAAAAAATGAGTATGATAAGTATCTAAAATTAAAAGCAAATGTGAAGCATGATATACGTCTTAACAAAAAATTTATTTATTTCGTGATTTCTAAATTTTTCTTTGCTTTATATATCCAGAGACCTGAGCAACAACCAAATTTCCTCAATACCAAATGGCAGTTTTAAGAACTTGACAAGACTTCTCCTTCTGTAAGTAATAACATAAAGTTTGTACGGTTCTCGGGTGGTGCTTAAATTATCTTTAAAGTAAATGAGATTGAAAGTGTTCTGAACTGAGTTCTGAGGAGTAAAAAGAAAGAAAAACACACAACAAAAAAAAACCCGAGAAAGCATTCATGAGACTTTTGTTTAGACACTTTTGTTGACCAAAACCTGGACTTTATGGAACTCACGGAAAAATGGACGAAATCGGATTCGATGAAAACCACGATCACGGGTTTTTATCAGATGCCATTAGTGGTAGACAAGGTGAACCTAGGGCTTGTTTACAACAAGATTCTCTGCAGCATTCGAACAAAACTCTAATTATATTTGAATTAAGTCAATGGAGGTTTTATTACAATCACCAAAGTATAACTGTTAGAGACATTTTTGTTTACAGACTCCACCCTAAGAAGAAGATAAAAGTAAGTGTATATATATAAGTCAATGTTTTTTGAGGAGTTCTGTGAGTTGCTTGGTCAGTTGACAGTCTTCCCGGGAAAACTCTTATTACTTGGTCAATAATTTGGTAAGCGAGAAAAAGATCCCATGGATGAACTGTTAACGCTTTTGGAACTGCTTGATTTACGAAATCTGACTCATTATGTTGTTCTGCCTACTCACAGAAACAACTATACTCTCGATCTCTTTGTAAGTAGGAAAATTATAGCATTATTGTCTTTCCGACCACTATCTTGTGAACTGTAAACTGAATCTGACAAACCACGCCTAGGTAAAATTGGGATGGCCTATCGTAAACTTCGCTCTGATGTTATGAAAGGTGCTCTGTTTTGACTTAGCATTATCCAAATCACTCCCCTAATCCGCTGACTTAGCTGGTGATCAGTGTGATCAGCACCATTCATAGTTAACCCAATTGGTTGATGTCAATGCGAACCTCGTGACGCAAGTGCTGACGTCACGTCCGTCTACCCCTGGGTACTCGATCGAGATTGCAGCTGAGAAAAGCAAACGCCATAAACTAGAAAGGCGTAAAGAAAATCGCAGTTTCAAATAGATTGCCAGTTTTTTGAAGATTTCTTCAAACTTGTTAGGATGTTGGTGAAGCATGACATATTACTCTTGTATCATTTCAGAGAACGTCTCAGGCCAGAAAACATTATTCAAAGCGGCTAGTCGGCTACTTTACTGTAAAAATGACAAGCAACATCCACCATGAGCCTCTACCCTGAGCTAAGGAATATTTTTTCTGATTTCTTTGCGAACAAGATTGCTAAAATACGGACGAAGCTTTCAACATTTTCGACCAGTGCATTTTCCTTCAACCTTAAACTTGACAGTCAACGGTTCAACACTGTTCTGGAAAATGTCAAGAAGTCTGGCTGTCAAGATCCAATTCCGGCCAGTTTGTTAGTTCAGTGCAAAGACCGAACCATCGACCTGTCGCTTGCATACAGTTTTAAACCGACATCCTTGAAACAAGCTGTGTTATGTCCTTTACTAAAAACACCTTTGTTGTGCCACGAACTATATCCTAACTCTCGTCAGGTGTCAAACTTACAGTTTATTTGAAAATCAATTGAGAGAGAAGTGTATGTTTGCGTCTTTGATTATTACATAAGAATGGCCTCAATGTGTGTTTACAGAAGGCAAATTAGTAGGCCTCCGTCGGTCTGTAATGACCATGGGATTACCGTCTCCCTTGCACTTGGTGTCTGAGAAGCCTAATTCTTGAATGGCAGTCACGATTACAAACGTCGCACTTGAAGGCAGTGTTCATACTTGGGGCAATATACGCTTTTTCTGTGCATTCTCTTGGCAATATCTGCACTGCGGAGGTTGTCTTCTTCAGTCTTCAACTGTACCCGAAGGGTGCCTCTCCACTTGAAGTGATCAGTGGCCAGGTTTTCCCAGGTGTCATTACTAATACTCACAGCTTTCATCTCTCGTTACATACGTCTTTAATTTATAGCAGAGCTGTTGGTGGCCTTTAGCCCTTTGACCAGTTTTTAGTTCACTGTAGAGAATGTATTTTGAAATACGGCTACCCTCCACGCGGCGCAGGTGGCCCAGCCAGCGCAGACGACGTTCCCACAGCATTTACACAATTCTTAGACCGTGATCGAGTGACCGAGGTTCTCTTCCGTGCTGTGTTGGGAACCTTGTCTTGCTAGAAGATGTGGAGGACTCGCCGAAGGCAACTCAGGTGAGAGGTGTTGAGTTTTCTTTCCTGTTTGGCATAAGCGGTCCACGTTTCGATGCCATACAGTGGTGTATTGAAGACGCAGGCATTATACACTGCCATCTTTGTCTTCGTAGAGAGCTTTTGGTTCTCCCAGACGCGTATAGTGTATAGTAAGGTAGGCAATTTTTTTTGCGGACTTCCCAGTACGTGTGTTGAGTTCTGCGTCTAATGGCAGGTTGTTTGTGATGGTTGAGCCCAGATAGGTGAACTGATCGACAGCTTCCAGGTGGCAATCGTCGATGGAGATCTCCGGAGGGGCAGCAACTTCCTGGCCCATGACCTTGGTCTTCTTCAGGCTGATGGTAAGACCGAAAACCTTGCAGGCCTCGGAGAACCGATTTAACAAAGTCTGGAGCTGCTGCCGAGAGTGAACTGCGATGGCTGCATCGTCTGCAAACAGCATATCCCTGATGATGATCTTAGAGCTGTCCTCAGATGTTCCAAAGTCTCGGCGGAAGATGCTCCTTGTTTCGCTTCGGAGGCAGCAAACTTCGTCTGGAAATCAGGGCGATACATTTTGTAAATTATTCATTATTGAACTTCTTGGGCTGCAGGAGCACCTTGCAGCAGACCAACGAGTGGTCTGTGTTGCAGTCGGCACTGTGTAAGGGGCGTGTGACGAGTATATACTTAAAGGAGGAGCGTTGGGCGATAATCAAGTCTAGCTGGTGCCAGTGCTTAGACTAAGGAAGTCTCCAGTAGACCTTATGCTGTGTGTTTGCTGACCATTGTCGTTGATCTTACAAACACCAAAGTGACCGAGGCACAGGGGCCAGGAATCGTTGTCAGAGCCACTTCTAGCATTAAAATTACCAAAGCGGAAGTAGAGCCTTATGTGCCTTTTTCGGCATATAAGGAACAACAAACAGTTGTGAAACGGCTCGATTTATGAAAATCGCTTTGTTCTACTCCTATTACTTGGCATGTCTACTGCTTTTGATACTGTGGACCATACAATTGTATCAAAAAGGCTGCACTGCCGCTTTGGTATCAGGGGCTCAGCACTTGCATGGTTCCTCCCGTATCTAAAGGACCGCACTCAATTTGTCAGAATTAACGGAACCTCCTCCGTCATACTTAAAGTGCTGATGAACGAAATCTTCAAACTATTCACTCCCAGTGTACCAGCCCAATAAAGCCCTCAGATCATCCACGGATAGACTTAAACTTGCGCATGCGGAATGTTCTCTGTAACCTCAAAGCTCATGGCTACTGATCTTATACAGTTCACGTACCAACACTCTGGAACTCTTTATCATTGAATACTTCCTTAGCAGATATTGTTATTTCATTTTTATCTAAACTAAACACACATTTATTAAATTAGTATATAAGGTTTAATTTAATTTTGCTTATCTAACCTAAGCTACAGTTGTATACATTTATCATTTTTAAAAATAATACATTTACATTTTTATAATTGTAGGATGCTTAGTACACTCTGTAAAAGCGCTTTTATTTATTCATGCTACCATAGTCAGCAGGGCATCTTTCGAAATTTGTTGGTTTTTTGCAGGTATTAAAACAAGCTTTTTGTCGCTCAGTTTTTTAAGAACCGTGCCGCAATGTTTAAAACCCAGAAATATGTTTGTCCCTCCTCGCTGTTTTGAGGATGTATTTAGTACAAATACTAACATTTTAAACCTATTTTTTGACAGCTATTTGGAAAACAACCAGATATCTTTAATTGCAGACGGCGCGTTTGTTGGTTTGCATTTACTTGAAGCATTGTAAGTATTGCTGTAGTGAGAAAGTTTGCATTATTTTCATTTTAAAAAAGTACCCGCGGTATAAGAGAAAGAGCCCCACCAATATCTGACATCTTTCAAAACTCAAATGTTGATCAACTTCTTTCTGAGCGATAGAAATAAAGAAACTCACAACCGATAAAATTCAAACAATCAAAATAATTTCTTCCTTACAGAATTTGTAAAAACGCGAGTGAGGTTCGTTTCGTTTCATTCTGAAGGTGACGAGCGTCAGGCTCAGGACTTTTTATAGTATAGGCCCTGGTTTAACGAAATTAGCAGATGTCATTTAATTTTGTCCTATCTGTTAAATAAAACACCTTTATTTTAACCTATATACTGTACAGCTGGTTTTTGATTTTTCAGCTCAGTAGAGGAACATACAGGTGTACTTTTGCTGGCACAGATGAATCTTTGCAAATTTGTTGAATTTGCAAATTAACGAAAAATAACGTGTACAACGGAGAAGATAAATAGGATGCAAGTACTTCAACAAGTTACTCTACAAATTTCTTCAGTTTTATATATCTATTTATCATTATACATTCAGGGACCTGAGTAACAACCAAATACCCTTTATTCCGAGTGGCAGTTTTAAGAACATGACAAAGCTCCACTTTCTGTAAGTATAAACACAAAATTTATATAGTTCTTGCATCTATATCCAAGTATGAAACAGAAATGTAACGTTTCGTTTTAATTTTCGGTTTTGTTATGAATTTAGGAAATAAGGTAGAAAGTATCGTTTAACTTGGTTTGTAAAAAAAGGTTAAAAAGAGGGGGTTTTGCAATAAATTCAACGTAACATAAAAGAAAACAATACAAGTAAATATTTTTGCTGAACTGTTCTAGTTCCTATTTTTAAAGGAGCAATGTCCTAACTTGGGAGTCTAGGTTCTAGTGAGAGATAACTTGATTGGGTTGGCCTAGTCCGAAATCAAGTTTATGTCGTGGAGTGAAAAAATCGGACTGCATCTTTTCCATGTTGAAGTTATATTATTTATCAATGTTGATCGTGTCGATAATTCTGGGATTAATTTTGGCAAAGTGCTGAGGGTCTGGGAGATTTTATACTTGCTCAAAGTGATCTTTCCAACGCTTTAGCTCATCTTCCATTATTTTATTCATTTTCCCTTGCATGTCCCTGAATTTTTGGCTTGTTTGCACTTTGTGATCGTCCACTCAGTTTTCTAGTGGTGCATGTTTTATAGTGTCTTTGAATCTCCTTTCACTGCACCAAAATCTCTGAATCTTTAGCTAAATTGCTCACACAACCCCGTTTGTCCTCCCTGCAACTTCAGCTAATCTGTTCACATAATCCCGTCTATCCTTCCTGAAACTTCTCTTTACTTCCTTGTGTGCTTCTTGATACTTTCTCTTTGCATTTCGCATCTGGTTCCTCGTTCTTGTAGTAATTGGTTCGTCTTATTTTCCCTGTTTTTCTGATATCCACTCCCTTCTCCCCTCTCTCCTTTTTCCAAGCACCTCTTCACATGCGTCTAAATACGCGCACCTTTGATCTTGCTTTACTGTTCTTCAATCTAATTACGCACCTTTGATCTTACTTTACTGTTCTTCAATCTAAACACGCACCTTTGATCTTGCTTTACTGTTCTTCAATCTAATTACGCACCTTTGATCTTGCTTTACTGTTCTTCAATCTAAACACGCACCTTTGATCTTGCTTTACTGTTCTTCAATCTAAATACGCACCTTTGATCTTGCTTTACTGTTCTTCAATCTAAATAAGCAACTTTGATCTTGCTCTACTGTTCTTCAATCTAAATAGGCACTTTTCATCTTGCTTTACTGTTTTTTAGTCCTATCTCTGCTTGTTAGACCCCGCTCTGTTCTTCTTTATTCGCTACTTGTGTCTTCATCGCCCTCTTTTACATACAATGACTCACATCTACTTTGCAGTTTGACAGTTTGGTTTCTTTACAAGTTTTGCCTGTTTGATTTTTCCCTTGCCTATGACAGAGTGATGGTCCGAGCCCTCTCTTCACTCTCACATTTTTTAACGAACCTTTTCATCCATAACTTTTATAGCAATGTGGTCAACCTCGTTTTGTGTTTTCTCATCACGAAACCCATGGTGTCTCGCTGCCTGCTTACAGTTTTATAGCGTTTCACTAAAAAATTAAATAGAAACACATGACGTAGTGGTTTAAGCCAGTACTAAACTGACCTTTATGCACTAACCAATCACGACAAACCAAAAACCGCCACAAACGCATTTTGGTCCAGTTTAGAAAAATAACCATCGGGATGATAAGCGGCATCGGCAAAGACTGACAACTCTATGCGAGCAAATACAAGGAGTTTGTTAAACAAAGTATATCATTTTGCGTGCTTCTCACTGGCTCCACATCTTATTCATAACCCATGACGTCATTCTTAGATAATTTATGAAAACTGTTCAAAAGGTCCTCAAAAGGGAGCTAATGCGCTTCACTCTGTACTACTAACATAAACCCTGAAACTTATTCTTTGTAAGGAAATTGCAAAACAACCGGATATCTTTAATAGCACAAGGCGCGTTCATGGATTTAGCATCGCTTTTGTTGTTGTAAGTATTGTAGTTTTAGCTCCTTCAAGAAATTTCGGTAGTTGAAACACCGTTTAATTAGAAAAAGTTGATTTTGTAATATTTATGAATTACTCCATTGCTACTAACATAGTTATTGTATATACGGACTAGTTAAGAAAGCCGGCAAACCGGAAAAAACAAAGAATGTACAAGGTGCTTTGTTGTAGGTTGAACAAACTGCGACCCTGCACATTTTTTGTTTTAGGTGTTATAGAGAATATTTTGACTGGCTACTTGTTGATTTGCAGTTCAATAGCGTTTGTGTTTTAGCACGTTTCGTGCAGGCTCAAGACCAGAAAACAAAAGAAAATGGCGAACAATTACAGACATACAACAGAAGTTTCCTAACCAGGACGTATATATTAACTATGCTACTAACTAATTAGTACACAAGGCTTATACCTATTGTAATGTAAGAATACATTGTTTATGAACCAAAAAACACAAGATACACTTTTGCCATAACGTTAATTCGGTTATTATTTAGTTGATATTAGGAAGTAAATGTCCGTTACTTGCGAACTTTTGTACCAATTTCCCCCTACATTCAACCAGAGACCTGAGCAACAACGAAATACCCTCTTTACCAAGTGGCAGTTTTAGGAACATGACAGCCCTCCAGTACCTGTAAGTACACACATAAAATGTATACGGTTCTTGTATTTGTCCTAGCTAGCTTGTGGAAACAAATATAAGATCTAAAGTTAAGTCCTTCGAATTTTATGGATACCAATGAGTGCTTTGCGTGAGGGAAAATGTCGTTCGCGGCTAGTTTATCTCTAAACACTTTATTATTTTATGAACTGAAAAACTTAACGCCTGTTACGTTCAGGCCCTTTGATAACACGTTTACAACACTACTGTAGCTGTTGCTAATAGAAAGCGAAGTGCTTGGAGTTGAAAATCAGTTTTCTTTTATTTTTTGTCGTGGTTTACTCCCTTCGTTGGCTTAAGCAGCAATAATCACTGAATTTACTATTACATTAAAACCAAAACTTTATATATCAAACTACAGTCTGTACAGAGTTGAAAATGATGAATAATAATAATAATAATAATAATAATAATAAGAGTAAGATCAATAATTCAATCTCTTTATATAAAATGCGTTGCAAGCAAAATGTAGTATATATATGAGTATTTATGTCAGTACCATAATCAACTCTAGCATTATGTCAGTTTACCAAACTTAGAACTCTCTCTTTGTTAGGGTTTTGTTCAACAACAACATTTCAACGATACCACATGACGCGTTTAAGGATCGGCAGTTGTCAGTTTTTGTTTGTGAGCGTTGGATGTCTGATTTGCAATTTTACCTTCAAACTCATTTTTCGTTAGGTCATTGTACAATAATCGGATTACCTTGATTGAACAAGGCGCGTTTAAGGATCTTAAGTCACTTCAAATGCTGTAAGTACTGCTCTTATGAGAATTAAAAAGACTAGATTTTTTTGCTTTTATTGTTCTGGTAGCTACTTAATTCAAAATTTAATAAGAAACAGCTAATTTAGATAACCACAGTATAAAATACTTTAGAGAAATTAAGATCCTCAGGTTGATAGTTGTTTGATTTATAGGAGATACAAAGAATAAAGAATAAGAGCCTGCAACTAAACAAGAAAGAAAAAAAGTAAATTAATAAACAAAGTGAACTATCTCGTTTTGCTACTATCTGCCAAACCAAGCACAAGAAAATTGTTGCATTCTGTGTCAAATTCTTGTTTTATTTGAGTTGTAAGTTAGAAAACTTTTAGATAATGAATTAACCCAAAGATTCAAAATAGAAAATCGAAATCTGTTTCTTAGGTAACAAAAGCAGGTCTTTATATTGTACTGTTTTTAGATTATCTCAACAATCTCCATTTTTCTGTAGGAGGTATTTTTAATTAACAAGCTTTATATTCAACTAAACAAAATATAAATAAAAAATAAATGTAGGTTTTCAGTGTTCTTCACAAGAGTTGGGAGAACAAAGAGCAAGGTTTCGACTATAGAGCCTGGGGAAAGTGAAAACCCAGCGAAAAAGGAGGGAGGGGTAACGAAAGGACTCACTTGGATGTTCTTTAATCAAATAAAACACAGCTTCTGATAAGTCCTAGGTTTGAATCTCTTTCTAGACGTATGATTTCTTGGTTACGACGTTTCGTTCGAAACCCTTTGATTTCGTCAGGTATGTGTTTAATTGTCACAAATGAGACGAAGCAGTGTGTTGCGAAGTAACCTGTCCCACGCGTGCAAAAACTGGAAACGTAGGACCCCGTCTTGTTTAGACTTGGTGTTTCCACCCTCATCTAAATAGCACTTTTTACCCCTCCTTTCTCGAACCACCGTTCTTCTTGGTCCAAAATAGTGACCTCTGGCATGACTTTGTGCCTAGAGGGATCCTACATTTCCAGCTTCCAGCACGCGTGGATAAAATTGCTTCGTAACATATTTCGTAACAAGTTACATGGTCGCATGACCTATCACATACCTGATGAAATCCGAGAGTTTCGTAGGAAACGTTATAACCAAAGTATCATACGTCTAGAAAGAGTTTCAACCAGTTTGGTCATGTTCATAGTACTATATAGTTTATTATACTGAAATAAAACTTGACCGATGATAGGCTCATAAACAACAACACAAAGTTTTGCCCATGTAATCAGGAAGAAAACCGACGTAATACAAGCTCAAATATGTTACGTGGACAAAATCGTTGCAAGCTCTTATGGTGGGCTGAATGGTCAGGAGTTCATGTTTCAGAAGAGTTTCAGCGGTATCAAAACACATCGCTCTGCCTTCAATGTAAGTGTGTACGTACTGTGTGTTGTTGTTGGTTATCTCTCGATAGACGAGGAAGACTAACGCTGCGTTTCAATGTACATGTACTAAACAAGAAAAGTTAAATAAATAGAAAATGAAAATGAAAATAATGTCAGCGGTGTGATCGCATATGACTGAGAAGTCCAAATGATGAGGCGCAGAGTCGATTGCAAATCTCGTATGGAATTCCCTCTGTTGTTGGGACAGAGGACGTAGCTCTGTACTGTGGGTATTACTCTTCTAACGGTCTAATAGCAAACTACGATGATTACCTACATCAAATTGTCGTTACGGACTAGTTCATTCAGATAAAACCATGTGCACTTTAAACAACTGAAAGCAATGTTAGACTATACATTATCCTTAATAGTATCAAATAAAAATTTTGTCAAGTCTGTGTCCATATCAGAATTTTGGGCTTGATAATCTTAAACATAAATGTATTTATATTAGCAAAATTTAGAAAACAAACCCAAACCTCTCAGGCTAGAAAGAGAAGGTAAAATACTTTTATGACTTAGAGAAAGAGATAGCTTCCCAGCAAGGAAAGGGGGACAAATTCCTTAAAAGGTGGAGACCCTTTTCTTTTGCTTGATAATGATAATGTGGTATAATGTAGCTGTATATGTGTTAGTCCAGTTGCAGAAATCTTTTAATATACTTTAAAATACACATTAATGTAAAAATTGTTGTTCTTTCTTTCTTAAGAATATGAAAAAGGTAGTTGAATTTGTAATTTTTAGATGAGTCTGTTGTATGTTTTAATGTAAATAAAAGATATTTAAAAAAAACATAAATGCAACGCCAAGCAGTTTGGTTTGATCTTTTGCACTGTTTTTTTCGCCGCCATTTTGAAATGTCACGTATTTCTGTTGTTGTGCCAGTCTCCACTCTCGATGAATACCATAGGAAGTGAATTAGTTCAATTTCTTTACAACATATGTTTGTAAACTGTTTTAAAAACGTTTAAAACAGATATAAAAAAGAGTAAATTTGACTCGCCTTCTGTGGTGTTTTCCAGAGAATGATAGCTTAGCACGAAATCACAAAATTCTAATATTAAGCTAGGAGTTTATTGTTCGTTGCCACCCTAGGGAGGTAATCAGTGATATGTAAGCCCTTGGGAAGGGCGCTCTTCCATTTATGGAGTTTTTGTCTAAAAAGGAGTGTAAGGATTCCAGAAAAAGTTTTTTTGTTCTTGTTACGTGTTTGTTGTCTTTCATTTAATTACCTTTTCATTAGCTGATTGGTTAATTGACTGATTGACAGACTCATTCTGTTCTGTTCGTATTTCTCTCTTTCTCCAATTAAACATTCTTTCACTATGTTGCGTTTATTCTCTTTCTTTATTATTACAGTTTTTTAATACATATTTTTTTATATTAACGAGTAGGCGCCTGTCCTTGTTTCTTTTAGTTCATCCAACAAGTAGTGGTCTTTCATTAATCAAACAGTTTTGATTCTTTAGTCATCCTCTTCATTAATTAATTAGTTAGATTATTATCTTTTAAATATTTCAAAAATCGAACACACAAACACAGTTATTTTACTTTTTTTTAACATGTCTCAATATTTATATTTAGTAAGTCAGTTAGTTAGTTACTCAGTCAACTTGTTACTTGTAGTTTCTTGCCCTTTCTAACCCATTTATTTAAATATCGTTTCCTCTAAGTGAGTCCAACAAAATAGTTTTCCCAGGTCAATAGGTTTGGCTTCAAAGTATTTGATGTCAAGTGATTTTTTCAACAATCTATAATTAATCAAAAATTATTATTAGTAGTAGTGAGTAGTAATTAATGATGATATTATAAAAAAATTAAAAAAAAAAAGTTTTCTCAAAGATGTTTATCATTACCAAACACTTTTTTAAAATAGTGAGTCAAACAGCAACCCCTCCACGGCCAAGCATCGCACCAACAACTTCCTCTGTCGGACCAACAGGTTTGGTTGCAAATTATTTAATTTTTGTCGGTTTGAAAACACATGTTTCGTGATTGTGTTTATTGCCTTTTTTTATGTTATCATTCTAGTTGACGACTGATAATCATCGCTTTGACTGTTTTGTCTTAGTATTTGTAGCTGCTATTGAGGATTGTTGCTAAATAAAATCATATTTTTTGTGACCACATTTTCAAGCACCAACAGAAATCTCGCAATTGGTGATCAAAAGTTTTGCATGTATATGCAAATCTGAAAATGAGACAGTATTCTGCATGCAAATTGAAAATTATACTATAGTATTGCAACTGTTAGGTTCAGCTTCTGCACTGACTCCATAACATTGTGCTAACTGTAGAACAGCCAAGATCAACAGTTTCCTTGGAGTTCGGCAGTTGAATCTAGAATTAGAAAAAAAAAAGTTTTCTGTGTTCAAAAACAACCGTGTAGAGTTTAATAGAGTCCAGTTCTAAGGTTCAGCGGCGGAGGGGTTGGCGCAGTGGTAAGATCTCTGTCTCCCAACCCTGAGGTCCTCGGTTCGATCCCCGGCTGGGTCGGGATTGAATTTAGGTGACCTCAATTTCCGCTAAAAGCCACTCAGCTTTCCATCCTTCCGGGGTCGGTAAAATGAGTGCCAGCATACATGGACCGTTTTGAAGCGGCTGTCTATACATGCTTGGTGTAAAGTGATTATTCTAAAGCGCTTTGAACATGTTCACATGGAAAGGCGCTATACAAAAGCATCACTTTTTCTACACATACTGTACGCATAATTGAGCAGTCCAATCACTGCATTGACTGGTGCATGCAAAATGAGCATAAATCATGCGATAATTGCATGCACCTGAGTCATATTCATTAAGTGTGGAACCGAGTTGGTTCTTCGCTTGAAATTGTTAACCAGTCCTAAAGAACAATAATCAATATTCTGCAATCATCAGAGTCATCATGTTCTAGTGAAAGTGATTTTTCTTATGTTTTACTATAAAGTCCTAACGTTTTTTCTCTCTACTTCTGCAAATAATTGGCTTCATGATTAAACCGACAAAGGTCATACATTTTTATCCGCTTTGGATGTGGCTGTGTTTAAAACCACGGGCGCTAGGATAAAATCAGTATATAGTTAAAGATTCATAATGACACAGCTGGTATTAGAGAGCGTTATTTTCACCGAATTACGTCCGAATTGTCCTTTAATATTCGTACGAATGCTATAGCTAGCTTACGTTACTTTCACCGAATATAGTAATTAACTCTTAAGTACTATAAGCGAGTTCCGAACGAACTGATTAAATATAAAACCGCCGACTAAGCGAAAACCATTTAAGGGCTCATTGAGTAGCGTCCGTTGAGAATTTTCAGTGAACATTTGATGACGTTACTTTTGATCATGTCGCTGTAACGCAATGCATAGTTGCAAGTGATTGCGGACAATTCTGCGGAAAATCGTGTACGCAAGTACATATTCAGATTTTTAAAGTGCAGCGATCGGAGTCGGTAGATCTCCAGTAAATTCGTCCAGTGGCTTGGTCAACCCTTTCTAACGGTTAGTAACTAGCATTAAATTACTATATTCGGTGAAAGTAACGTAAGCTAGCTATAGCATTTGTCACGAATAGTAAAGGACAATTCGGACGTAATTCGGTGAAAATAACGGTTACTAGTATTTGTAATACTAGCTGCCTCACTATAAATCTTTAACTATACACTGATCTTATCCTAGTGCACGTGTTAAAACAAATGCCGCATGATTCTATTCACCTGGAAAGTTTTTAGTTCTGCATGATGTTCTGGTGATACGAGCAGCTTAGAAACGAGTTTAGAAGCTAGTAATAAGAAAGAACAGCTGCTAGGCCTACAAATAGCTAGGATGAAGTCTATCGATCGGTTCTACTGACGAAATATTTTTTTATCTTTTCACAGGGTCTTTACATTTCACTTTGGTGTCAACAGCTGCTTAGAATTTGATTGTTTGATTGTGGCTTTGTCCTTTTGACGGAAGAAATTCCAGCTTCATTGGTTGATTCTATTTTGTGTGTTTACTTGTAAGAAAACCTTGCGAAGCTTTCAGCACTTTGAACTATTTTCTAGGTTGATGTTTATAATCTATGTCTTCATGCGCAGTTGTATGCACATCAGGAGATTCTAGTATGAGCTAACAGGCACGTTATAGTTTTATGTTAGTCAATTTAGTTATGTTTCTTCATTAAATTTGTCAGTTCAAGCTAGACCATTTTCAACTGCGGACTTAGAATCTCGAATCACGACCAATATGCCATTGCTCCAATATTTTTGTCTAATTGCTCTTAAAAAAATAAAATCTTGAGTACTTAATTCTGACGCCCCGAAATAACTGCAGAAACTGCATTTAACAACAAATGAAATCGAGTGTTTTTTATGTTTTTTAATGTATATTTGTTTTAGCTCATAGTTCTCACTATTGTTATTTTGTGTCTCCAAGTAGTCAGTTTCAAAGCTAAAGAAAACGACACAATAATAAAGTTATTATCATTTTTATTTCTATTATTGTAATCATTGCTGTTATTATTATTACTATGATTATTATCATTTGATATTATTATTGTTATTGTTATTATTATTATTTATTATCATTATTATTATTATCATTATTATTATTATTATTATTATTATTGTTATTATTATTATTAGTGTTTTTGTGCCGTGGACCCGTGGAGCGTGACTACCAATGATGGTCAACAGTTGGGAACAATTTGTAACGAGCTTCTATTCGAGAGGATATACAGCTCCCATTGGCAGAGGTGCCAGGAAAGAACCATTTTTAATGATGAACGTTCTTTATGGAGATAATACATGATTTTAATAATACAAGTCACCGTCTTTCTTATTTCTACTGTTCTCTGTTCACAACTGTTCTCTCTTGCTCTCTCTTTACTTTACATTCGCTTAGGTGTCCTATCCCTCATATTGTCAACGAGACAGTCTATATGCCTTTACTCTCTGATAAGAGTTCGATCTCTAGAGGTCACCAAATGAACTTGGTCGCACAGTAGTTGTTTATCGGGCAGACAAACCTAACAAGAGGCATATAGATTTATAGGCTCTCTAAATAACGAGTGATAACACAAAGAGACCTTTTGACAACTTAGCAAGGTTACAGTACTTCATTCCCTAAACCGGCGAGGTTCCAGTAAAAAAGGGTTAGGCCCGCCACTTTATCGACCCTTTTCATGAAATTTGAATAAATTTTGAAATGTAATGGCGGCCATTGATAAAAGTACAACCCACTTTCAACAATTCGAGGTCATTTGCACCATAATCGTGAAACAGTTTCATTTTTTAATAGTAAATGAAGTCATTGGCATATTACCGTTCTACTGCTAGGCGTACGTCGTGAAAGGCTGTTGATAAGAGTTAGAATGTACGAAATTTATCGCCAGAGCAATTCGAAATTCGCGCGTGCTTCGCAAGACCAAATTAGACAAACAACTTCGATCGAGGCCCTCTTTTTTTCCCTTATTTTATTCGGTTAAACTTTGCTTCAGGAATTAAAATTTTAAGTATCATTGATAAAATTAAAATCAGCCGAATACCGTCATGGCAAGGCTCAGAAGCAAGAATGAGCTATACACAACTGTAGATTTATAAAAAAGGGTTAAAATGCAAATGTTGCCTAAAGCTGTTATTTAAAAATTGTTTTTATAAAATATCTAATCTTTCGCCGATCTACGACATCATCAGAGATATACATATCTCGGCGAAAGCTTAGATATTTTATAAAAATATTTTTTAAATAACAGCTTTAGGCAGCACATGAATTGTAACCCTTTTTTATTAATATTTTTATAACATGCTTTAAAGGACAACTTCGTTAGATTAATCAACTGTAGATTGTTTGCTTTGTTTTAAAATTGCGAAACTAATCTAAATGCAAATAAAACGCGAATCAAAAAACGCGCCACAGCTGGCAGAGAGCACGGACCTTTATAGATGTTAACTCGACGGCGGATGATTGGCAACTGAACGTGTGAGACCCCTGGGCGCAGCCCTTTTATACTGGAACCTCGTGTTTAAAGATTCTCTTAAACTGTCAGTTTGATCTTTACGCGAGTTATAGTGACATTAACAAAACGATATCTGCAGCATCAACAGTAAATTATCAGATTTGTCTCTAAAGTACAACCCGTTCAATAGAGGTTTAAAGTACAAACGTCAGGTTAGGATAAATTGTGACACTACATTGCGGTTAGTTTGAAAGCCAGTTAATTGTTGAGTAGTCACTTAGAACTTTTAAAGAAGCCTCCATTTTCACTTACTCTACACTTTAGGGGTAGAAACCTTTCATTATCACCTAACAGAACGTTTGTTACTGCAAAAGTTCCAATTAAATTACCGAGGATTTGGAACAGAAACTGCTGTGTTAGAAATCCAGATATAGCAGTTCATAGCCTCTATAGATTAAAAATTTCGGGGGGTGGGGCCTTTAGAGAGAAGAACAAAACTTTGGCGTTTAAAACAGTATCCCTCAGAAAATTATATCCCGATTTAAAGCCCTCTGGAAGTTAGACATTCTTTAACTGTGATCAACAAAAACTGGTTTGTTGGGTGTAACTTTTTTAACCGTAGATGAAAGGGTTGGAATTGTTCATTAACTCAACAAAATTATAATTCGGCAGCAATCATCGCGTAGTCACCAAACTAAAAGCTTGAAAAGCGCTGACATGGGGTTCAAAATAAAAAATCAACAAGTGAAAATTCAGTTAAATAAGAATGGTGATGTCTTAAGTAACATAATTTAGTTCAATTTAAGTTTACACCCTTTCTTCTTATAGTTTTTCAGTTAATTCTATTTCACCCTCATTTTCTTTAATTCAACGGTTTTTCTCATGAAAAATCAGTGTTCCTTACGTATTCTTTCAACCTAGGTGCTTTGGCGAGTGGATTCAAGGTTTCCTCAAGAAAAAGAAAACAACATAGTGGTTGACTGAAGCAGGGGAAGCAAAGGGCAAGCAGCTAGAGAAGTTCAGGACCATTTTCATCGTACACACTTGATTCTACTGCATGCTATATCCTGACTGACTTTAATATTTGTAATTTATTTATTATCAATTTTTTTCGTCGCGGCAGGGAAACAGACACACAGAGCAGAGCCCCAGTTGAGTGTCAGCAACCCTTAAAAATGAGAAACTAAATAAATGAAAGAATTACACAAGTTCATTAGTAGAAAATGTGAAAAATAGAAAATTACACACTTAAAATTGAAAACGGTAAAAAAAGAAATCAAACCAAACAAAACATTTCGTCCATGAGTAGGCTACTGAGGTCTCGTGTACTTTAGCAGGTTTTCCAAGGTTGGCTTCCCTATCATCGATGTAAAAATCTTTATAATGAACCTGCAACTGTTGTGTCGCTTTCCTGCTTTGGCCCTAAAAAAACAATGTTCGTATCTAGCGTTCCTTTAAAAAGAACTGCAGTAAATAGATTACTAATAATTAAAGGTCTACATTAGTGTAGATAATCGCATTGGGCCGGGTTTTATTTCATGATTGTTTTCAACTTCGAGGCAATTTGGAAAATAATTAAAACACAACTGAAATTAATCCTAGTTTTTACGAGGAACCAGGCGATAATATGTTTATGACATAGAGGGTAAAAGTCTTCATACTGCGCGGTAGGCCCTCGAGAAAGCGTTAGAAAACTTCGTTTATCCAAAGTTTCTCCGAAAATTGCCGGAGATGTAAAAGAAAAAACCTCTGAAAGCAGTCGGAAATCTTCGGAAGAAGTTTCGAGTCTGTCCTAAGGATAAGGCATTTTTATGATTTTTTAAAAAATTCGGAAATTCTTCGGAGGTCTTCGAAAACGTACGAAAATCTCCGGAAAATGTTTATAAGGCATTTTTTAGAACTTTTTTATAATCTTCGGAAATTTTCGAGGTCTACCAGCGACGAATCAGGGCTAAATACTTTGGCCCTGTATTAAGAAATTAAATCCCCCAGTTGTTATCCAATTAACTTAAAGCAATTTTGCGCTCTATGTAATAAATAAACAGACAATAGATGAATCACTTATAATCGAACAAGGAAAATGGTTGAATCATCTATTAGTAATTTTTGTGAGTTATCCGTTAATACAAACCTTCATTGGCAATGTATTTCAAACAGCAGCAACACTAGCTGAAACGAGAATTGAAGTCAGAAGATAAACTTATTTATCATGGACGTTATGATATGAATACTTCAGGTCCACACACCACTGCTTAACTATTTTTTAGTTTTAAGATAATATTATACGTCTTCCTTATTTTAAATCTTTGAAACAAGTAATCAAATAGAAATACATAATTTGACCACTACGTTGCAGTTATGACTGTCGCAAAACTTGATATATTATATGGGGCGTTCTAAAAGTACTTACATGTACATGCTCAAAGGCGCTCTGCACAGCGGACCAGAAACATTTTTACATCAAAGCGGTCCATGTATGCTGGTATTCATCTTTCCAACCTCGGAGGGATTGAAGGCCGAGAGGCCTTAATCGGGAAAAAATTCAACCCTCGAACAGGGCGGGGATTGAACCGGGGACCTCATCCATACAAAACACACAACTCAATTGGAACAGTAGTAAAGTGGCGTTGACAAAATGAACAGTGAACCAATCAAAGAGGACATTACTTAAGAGATCAAACTAGGAGAACAGTTTTTTATATTACTTAGATTTACTATATCACGGTTTGACGAATTGACCTATCCGAAATAAGATGGCAGCTACACATTTTACCACGATGCATTGCGAACCTTACAATGCTAAAAGAAGCTCGGGGAAGGTAAGAACTGCAGGTAAAACTCTTTCTTACACTAAGAAAATTGTGTATGTCAAAGAGATTCTATAATTGTAATTTTATGGGCAGTTTTATGGGACGTTTGTGCGCTAGGAATTGTGGGTAAATGTACAAGTAGCCATCTTATGCGCATTCACGGTTAAATTCGACTGTGCACTCCTTCCACAGGAAAGTCCGGGAATGTACCGTAGTAAAACTGAGTGGTGACGACAATACTGGTTGAAAACGATAAAACTGGCCCAAAGTTCTTTCATTCCTTCAGGCTCTTCTTTTTACCTGTTTGCCTTGAATTATTGTTTGCAAAGCGGCATGGCTTTGTTTGCGGAAATCCTGAAACCGTCTGTCGCAATCCACTAGATACGTTAGATAAATGAGCTTGGGTGAGCTAAAAAAATTGAAGTAAAATAACTGTGAGATTAAATTGAAACGACAGTCTCAACGTAAACCATATTTTGGCTTAACTTTTGAAACTTCAAATGAGGATCTTTTCCAACTGTTTCAAACCTTTCCGTCCTTCATCACAGTTTTACTGAAATGGTTGATTAACTAAACAAACCAAATACAGATTTTTCGTTAGGACAAAATAGTCCCAACAAACCGGATCTAAATAAAAAAACTAAATAAACACGACTTAACTCAAAGTCCCCATCAAGCTTAATTTTTTACTTTTTGGATTAAAACTGTTGTTATCTGTGAACTCAAAATTCGAATAACCAATGAAAACTTCAACGTCTAAGTATGCTTTTTAATCAAAATAAGATCGCATTGTAAATTTTGACCAAGCAGGCCGGGGACAGGTAACTTGTGACGTAAAAGAAGTGAGTTATGTGGTATTTGTTAAAGAAAGTCATTTCTGTTAAAAATGTCATAAAAAATTTATTTCAAACCGTTTCTAGGGATTAAATCATTGATTAAAGTTATAACCACGTGACTATTGAAACCAGAATTGAATTTTTCGAAATAAAAAAGATTGTCTCGGCTTCATGCCTCCTGTTACGTCCTATACCTCCTGCTACGTCATCATTGCACGCTTAAAGTCTAAAAAATGTAACAGGAACAGCGAGAAAATGTTTTATTTGCGAAAACTACTGCTATTAAAGGGTTCTGCTTTTCACCTGGAACTTAAAAAAATAAGCTTTATAGGGACTTTAATAGAATAAACCAAACATGGATCTGAATATATCAAAATACTTTTTGTTCTCCCTCGGAATATGTTGCTAATTGAACTGAGTAGAGCTGCCTAAAAACTTTTTGACTCTGCATCAACCTGGAAAATAAAATAGAATACTAAATGTTTCACAAGAATGGCTATTACTGTGTCTTTTCACAAAAACAAAGTGAAACCAAAAAACCCAAGCTGGAATATCTCCAATGAAATTGATTTAAGCACCTGTTAAGAGACAAAAGAAAAGATATCGTAAGTTTAAAAACGACTACTATGTTGTCTGTATCGTATTTATAACACTGACTCTTTACGACTACCTAACACCTAGCTAAAGGATGTTGACAATCAAGACAAAAGCTAACCCAATGAATTGTTTAAAAGATAGAATCAACAAGACTAAACTGAATGATAATGACTCTGATGCATGCAGAATATCGCATGATTTCTGCTGATTTTGTATGCATCTGTTAAACTCGTGTTTGGTACTCAAATGTTATAAATTCAAGAGTTAAGGTGGTACAAAAGTATAAGCCTGAGGCTTCCTTTTGCTACTACCTTACCTTTTCAGATATATACCTTGTCTGTAAATTATACAAATAAACTTATTCCATGTAACTGGACCACTATTGAACCGATGGCATCTGTTTATATAAAGAAATCTAGAAATGTTTATTTTTATTACTTACTTATCATTGTCAACTATGTTATTCTGTAAGTATATCTATATCTGTAACAATATTTTTGTAACAATAAATTGATGATGAGTGTTAGGCAAGTGTAAAACCCAATGCGATTGACTTTGAGTGCAGAAAACTTATGTTTCTGATTCTAGACAAAACTGCAGAAATCCAAGAAATACTGATAAATCTTGGCTATTTCTACAGTTACTGTAGGTCAATGTCATGGAGGTAGTGCAGAACCTAAACCTAACAGGTTTCAGGTTCAACAGGTAAGGTGTACAGTTTGCATGCAGAATGCTGGCTTGTTTACAGATTCGCATGCAAAACATTGATCACCAAGATTTCCACTGATGCTTGAAAATGGGGTCACAAAACTAATTAAAAGAAAATAGATTTTAGCTAGGAAATAGCAAAATGTGTTATGTTGTTAACAGGTTCTTCAATTTCCTATAATTTTTGTATTTAACAGGTGTATTTATGCATATTTTTTTGTAGATTTACATTTTAATTAATTTTCGCACTGAATGTTTAGAATTAGGTTGACTCTAAAACATTGTTAGGTGACAGGTTAAAACTATTTCTTAGA